>NAPT01000006.1:0-110000 GCA_002927785.1 Cladonia uncialis
GGGGAGGGGTGGTGGGGGAGTTGGAGAGGGCGGTTGTTAGGATGAGGTTTTAATGTATGGTGGGAGAGCAGAGCAGGGCTTGGATTGTGAGGAAGGTTGTGGGTGTAGCGAGGGCTGTGCTCGGAGAGTAAATGGCTTCGTCCGATCATATGTAGATACAAAAATCCACACCACAAAACACGTCATTCATCCGAAGTGTGAAATGCTACTCCATTAAAAATGCTTTCATCTAGTATACATGAGCGCTCAATGCCTCGCTTCCATTCTTCCTTCTCCCTTTCGCTAAGAGTGCAATGCAATCAATCTGAACTGATAGGATATATCCTCCCTGTCCCTTATTTGCATACTGTATCTCCCATCACAGTAGGAAAGTCATACGGTTGTACATCATAGAAGGTATCGAAAGAAAATAAAAAATGACAATGACGCTCGATTCGCTGACACGCATCCAGGTATAGGTACGCCAAAGTGGTATCTACCTAGCCAAGGACATCGTATCTGGTCGCATTGATTGATCGTTTTGGGGGTATCAAATGATGGATGTCGGAAGAGGCTCCGGTTCGCTCATTCGATAGTACATTGCATGAGGTTCGTCTTCTTCCTCTCTTTCTATCCCCGGTAGTGGTTCTATCTGCTTCGTACCAATGTGTAATTTTCCGATGATCGATCTGTCTCGAAAAAAAAGGAAGGTGCCCGCCCGTTCAGCTCCGGAATTGCTGAAAAAGTGTTGAATAATACAGGAGGAGAAAAGAAATTGGTGAGATATGGTGACGCTTCGTATGGTACGGCCGTTGATCTGGTAAAATATGGACCTCGTTTTAAGAGAACGCCTTGAGAGTGCCTGCTGCTGCCAAGTCATGCACGGATGTTGTGATCGGAGGGTATTCTTAACGTTGCTCAGTTAAAGTGCCCAATTGGTGACAGCGGCATCACCGGTGCTAGCTCTGGGAGCTGCGTTGATGGTCTCGTGTAACCGTTTTGGGACCCGTTATGCGTCTCCCGGGTTGGTGTCACAAGCTGTTCTTCGCTGGCCTTGGTGAGTGTCAAGGGTGGAGGTCGTCCCTGGTTAGCACGCCCTGCTATGGAGGCCTTGTTGCTGCTGGCTGAAGCTAATGAGCGCTCTTCCATGGCTGTAGAGCTAGAGCTGTCTAGAAAACTATTGGCACCACTCCCACACGAAGGTGGCTCACCATCAAGGACACGGTACTCCTCTTCTAGAGCTTCTTTCTCAGTCCAACAACCTTGCCAGCATTTACGCCAGTCTTGCACCAGAAATGAGAAGCAAAAAGCGTCAATTCGTAGAGCAGGCTGGAAGCAGATGCAGAGATTGTTGTACGTCATCTTGTTCTTATCAGAATAAGCGGTGAGAAGGCTCAAATGACAAGTGATGGCAAAGAGAAGGTAGTAATTCCATGGTGGAAGCGATGAGAGCTCGTCCTTCAATAGTTGAGGCACTTCTCGTGCACCTTGGCATTCAGTAGCAATTTTGTCTTGGACAGCTTTTGGGAGGATCTCTGAAGGTAATTCGCGAAGCCATGCTTTAAACATAGAACCAATAGTGTTGATGTCATATAGGTCTCTTTGCTCGAAGAGATCGATATCACCTTCTGCACATATATTAGCTTGGTTATGTCTAGCATCCACTATGTGAAATATGCTTGCCTTGATCGAATCGCTTCTGCCACTGGCGGATATCTTTGTCACTGCCGGGTACCCTGTATAGACCTTCTTCCTCACAGCCTCGGAAGTTAAGGTAGCTGCTCTATTGTTAGTCTGATAAGACCAGACTAACGTGCAGACACTTACTCGATACACCGCCAAGGTAATGCTGGCATCCAAAACTCGGTCTTATCCTTTGAATCTTCTAGTCGTTGAGCGATACGAGTACGTCGAGTTTGCTCGACGAGTGGGAGATTGATGATGGAACACACATAACGTCCTCCTGGTTCTTCTTCCCTAGTATTACTACTCCCGCTTCTAGAGATCTTCCCAAAGAACCCTTTGCCAGCTTTGCCTAGACCATCTGCTGCTTTGCTGGAAGTATTCTTGATATTAGTAAGGAGATGTGATCCGCCACTCTCGCGGAATCCACCGGATGAAGATGTCGATAGCCCACCACTGGATGCCTTTTCCCCACGGCGCATTGGCATGTTTTCTTGACTACGGTCCCTTGTAGTCGCTTGCCGGTCTGCTGATCGGTTGCGAGGATTGGAGCTCATCATGTCTCGCAGGGAACGGTCCTGTTGGAGTGGAGCAGTTTTTGGCCCTAGTTGGTGACTGTCCTCATCGGCTGGGCCGTCAAACTGCATTCTTATTTCTGGAGCAGCTGTATATATCGGAGTTGTCGGTTTTGACCGGCGACCACCATCATCAAGTCGTGTTGACCGAGTACGTTGCAATAATGTGCCAAAGCGGGGTTTTGGTTTTCTTGAGTAGGCCGAATCGGTGGGCGTGGCAACAATATCTTCGGATATAACCGAGCCTCCTACAGGACGTCGATGAATTTTGTGCCCTTGACCGTTAATACCTTTGTTGCCATCAGTACCTTCTAACTTTCGTGATGATGTGGCCAACGTACCTTCGGCGGGTTCTGTTGAGCTCCCTTCTAAAGTATTTGTCAGGCTCAAATCAGGTGTTGAGCCAGGACTCTTCCGCATTGAATAAATGCTATTTTCAGCGAAATCTAGATTGCTCCTTGGAATTTCTTCTGAGACTTGTCTGATTGTTGGTTCTACTTGAAAGACTTTTTGAGATGACTTAGAAGCCTTCAAATTCGAAAAGAAGCCTTTCGAAGATTCTCGTGCATGTTTTGGTTTTTGTTTGGGGGAGGATGGAAATGGTGGTAATGAGGTGAGTTCGGGTGAATTTGTTTGATCTTCGGCTGACGGGGATTGGGGTGCATCGAAGACTGGGCTCCGTGTACTGACCAGGTTAGCCTCCGGCGGCGGCGGTGAACTACTTCCAGCATCAGTAGGTGATCTGATATCGCTACTAATAGCCGACACTCTCTTCGGTACAGTAAGAGAAAGCGAAGTAGGCCTTGCCATGTCTAATCTCTGCCTAGTTATCAGCAAGAGCGCATGAGCAATGTCGAACGCCTTATGGTGCTTATGGGTGTGAACCGAGACACCGGGTAATTTTGCTAAATTCTGATCGGATCCACAGATTTCCACCGGCTATCCAAACCCAGGAGTTCGCCGTTTTCTCAGTCTCATCACACGATCTGAACTGATTACGGTCTTCCTGCTATTGCAGTCAGGACCTGAGGATCAGGCTGCCAGCTAGTATAATGTGGCAAATAAATATCAATGCTGCCTGAGTATTGTTACTCAGGCATAGCCTGGCATAGTTCGTAAATGTGTCCCTAGCTCGAGCCGATTGGGGACTGTAAGAGTAACGTAGTGCGGCCCGTGGAGGCTCTAAAGCAACACGATATAGAGGCGTCTCCCTCTAATAGATGTATTTGAGAAAGACTTTGTCAGGGACCCCTTAGAGGATCACGTTGAGAGGAGCCCAACCTGAAAGAGGGCGTGGGAGTATGAATGTTGGGTGCCTCAATATTTCTATTGCCTAGAAAATGTAGTATTAGCGATGCATTCGCAGAAAATGGCATTGCCACTCCAAAGCGCGGGAGAATGTGTCTTGATAACAGCGCTGATATGTAGGAGATGGCCTTTGGCATCCCAGCGGCTGATACTCAACCATCACATCGAGGAGAAGGAGCTGACCACATTAACTTTTCACGTATACCCAGAGACTTTATCCTCCTTTCCCTCTCTAGAACCACGGTAGATCGACACAACGTTGTTGTTGCCTCCAAATATGCCTGGCGTGGTAGGTTGGGAGAGGCCCCTTCGCGGTAATTGAATTGTAGAGGATCGAGAGTGGTCTTTGAATTGCTGTGTACCGGTCTTGACAAGTTACGGCTAGGCCCAAAATCTCCAAGAAACCCCACGCTGAGGACCAGCGTCAACAACGGCGGCTCTTATGCAGTTTTATGCAGTAGCGTCGACTGGATTCGTGACGGGTCGTGGCAAGGCGTATCGGGCAATAGTCCAGACGGGGAAGTTCGGACTGTTCGGAGGTGAAGTAGCTGTTGTTATTTGTGAAGACCTGATCAGGAGATAGCAGACACCCAAGCTGGAGCAGTCGTAAAGATGTTGTTTGTTTGGCCCAAAGCAGAGCGGTGAAAGTAGCGGTATCGTGGTGGGGAGCTCGTCTGTCACCATTGGAATGCTCCCTTGTCCCCTGACACCAATTGTTGCGCTGCCAAGACACTAATGCAGGGCATAAACGGCTAGCGTATGGTATACTTTACCGAACAGGAACTTTGGCGGTTGTTTCATCCCCGCAGAAAGCCCAAAATCGTGGAAGATAGGCGATCAAAACCTCGTATTGAAACTTAGTGTACTATCTGGATCGCTGCGCCGCGCCTGTCCCTATTGATGCCATTCCAATATATTTTTCTTCCAACATCAGTCTCTAACATAGGCAGTTGTTGAAATACGAGCAGTCCGACATGTCGTTAGTATCGGGTCCTGGTAGAGGGGGCTCCGGTGGATCCGTACCAGACGAGCTCAAGTTGGTAGTTGACCATCATGTCAAGTATATCCAGAGCCTGGATACAGTAAGCTACGCTTACGTTAAAGATATTTGGCGGAAGCTCATTCGCTGACAGCGGCAAGATGAGCTCGAGTACTGGCTGACAGAACATTTACGTTTAAATGGAGTCTACTGGGGCTTGACTGCACTACATCTACTAGGTCACCCTGAAGCACTACCGCGTGATGCAACAATTGATTTTGTACTTTCATGTCAGCATGAGAGCGGAGGATTTGGAGCAGCTCCAGGACATGATGCTCACATGTTGTATACGGTAAGCGCTATTCAAATCTTGGCGACAGTCGACGCAGTGGAAGAATTGGACCGAAAGGGGAAGGCTGGGAGAGAGAAAGTCGGCAAATGTAGGGGTAGCATCCCCAGACTTAAGGATGGCACTGATGCCGATGTAGATATTGCCAGCCTACAGAACTCCACGACTGGGTCTTTCGCAGGGGATGAATGGGGAGAGACTGATACACGCTTCCTCTTCGGAGCTTTCAATGCTCTGTCACTGCTGCACCTTCTCTCACTCATTGATGTCCCGAAAGCTGTGGCCCATGTCCAAGCCTGTGCCAACTTTGATGGAGGTTACGGGGTCAGTCCAGGCGCAGAAACCCATGCAGGGCAAATATATACATGTGTTGGAGCTCTGGCGATTGCTGGTCGGCTTGACCTGGTGGACCGAGATCGGCTTGGTGGCTGGCTAAGTGAGAGGCAGCTACCCAATGGAGGTCTCAATGGTAGACCGGAGAAATTAGAGGACGTTTGCTATAGCTGGTGGGTATTGACAAGTTTAGCTATGATTGATCGGATCCATTGGATTGATGGGGAAAAGCTGACTCGGTTCATCTTGCAATGTCAGGTAAATTGGATCTCGTCCCTCGCTCAATGTACATGTCTGATCTCTTGCAGGACCTTGATAAGGGCGGCATAGCTGATAGGCCCGGAGACATGGTGGACGTCTTCCACACCGTCTTTGGCATTGCAGGACTAAGTTTGCTGAGCTTTCCTGGCTTACAAGCTGTGGACCCTATATAGTGAGTTTCACCTCGTAGATCAGCATTAGATGCCGCTTACTCGAGCACAGCTGCATGCCAAAAGCAATCACGAGCCGTATCTTAGGCCGTTGATGTTCTTCGAGGCATTATGAACAAGCTCCCCAAAATCTCAACATCCTCGACGAGTTCACGGTGCGGTTGTAAGCCAAATGAGTACAAGATCAAATATCCCTGTAGCCGAACAAACAAAGAAAAGGAACGAGGACTTTCTGTTGTTTGTTTGAGCTCATATTGGTTGGATGAGAAATATGAATTGTCCACTCTTATGAATATTTGCTTTCAAGACGTTAGAGCTCAACAATTCGTAAACCCCTTCATTGAGATGTGCCTTCCCTATTTTGGGGCAGGGCGGGCTTTATCGACAACACCTACCTTAACTTCGCGTTCTCGCTTACCGAACTTCCTTTCCTCCCCACCTCACCTTCTTTGACCAAGCAATGGTCTCTTGCCTTCATTCTCAGGGAAGAGCACAGCAATAATCGTTGATACCAAGAAAGCATTACTGTCATTACCCTCGTCATTGCTTCCCTATCACTGAATAAGAGCACGACAAGCTCGTCACTGCCATGGCGAATATTCCACTTCATTGTAACATCTGCCCCAAGGAGCCTGACTTCAGTGATATATCGCACCTACTGACCCATGTCAATTCCAAAGCGCACCTATCACACCATAAGAACACTGAACTCCGAGCTGCTCTTAATGATCCCACCGCTAAAGGAAAGAAAGATACGTATCAGCAGTGGTACGACCGTTATCAAATAGAGAAGCTCCTCTCGGAGCGGTTGGCTGCAAAGAGTTCAAGAGATACGAGCAGCAGATATCCTTCCAAGAGGGCCGTACCACGCTCTGCTGCTGAAACTAGGGAGCAGAAAGCACGCAAGAGACAAGTTGCAACTGCAGCGAGCCAAAGGGTAAGTATCCTCCTCAACGACTGCTAGTTTTTGGGAATGCTTTAGGGAATTGATTTCAATTTTCGTCAGGTGAATACTCCGAGTCCGACGAAAGGTGAAGGAGTCATCGACCCTCAACTGTCACAATCGCTTCTAGCGAAGCCCGCACATCCACAGGCACCAGCATTGTTTCAAAGCTTCCAACATGACACGGCTGCTAGACACCGAGCATACGTACCACGCATGGGTGCATGGCACAACGCCAGTCCACCGACCCAAGAAGACGCTACACAGGTGAACCTAGTAGCTTCGGACCCTCCACGGTTAGGCTGTGGCTCTGAATGTGACGCTAACGATGATGACGACTATTTCCAAACTTTTCTACGCAGTCCGACTCGAACAGCATATCCCGATCCAGCCGAATTTGGCGGCCTGCCAGTTCCCTTCTCCCCTTTCAAGCAAGAGCAGCAGAAGGCAGTCGTCGGATTTCCACGTGACCCATCTTCGGAGACTGGAGACACTGTACTCATCCAATCCCCAGTACTTAAAGGCGTCAAGTGGCCCGGAATGTCTCTCTTCGACTCTGCCAGCCTTGAGGCACAACGTCGTCGAAACCAAAAGAAGGACGAGTCCATAATCGAGCAAATGCAAAGCGATTCGGCAGCTGTGGAGCAACTCGAGAGAATCTATTGGCCCAATGGAACCTTGAAGAAGGAGCGCTTGATCACCGGTAATGTGGAGAGCAGTCCACCTAGAGATTTGACCCCTCCTCCAGTGCCAACAAAGCGACAACGCACCAAGGCCAATAAGGCAGTGCTTAGAGATCTCAGTACTAACGGCCTTAAGGTGGGAAAAAGACCTCGACAGCGGAAAACAGCTGCTCGTAATTCGGGTACCCAAGCCTCAAACTTGCAGCAGCTTTCTGAAAAAGCCCTTGCTACACTAGATGAGACCAATTTCCTCTGCCCACGGAGCACACACATTGGCTATAACCCTATGGACGACGAGGAGTCAGAGCGGCAATTGACCTTTGGTGCTACCAATAGTGGCCATAGACGAGACTTTGAGATCTTCAGCGATGACATGGATCATCTAGAGGATTACCAAAATAAGCCAGCTTCTAAGATCACCGATATTTCAAACCCTCAGACCGCACATGGCCATCATATCCTCCATTCGCATGGCTCTAGCTCCACTCGTCGTAGGGTTCCGCTTGCTACTCGCCAACCATCGTCCAGACGCCAATTGTCAGCACAGCCGGACCGTCCTCCTCACGACTCAATTTCTCCAAGATTCGGACAGCAATTCTTAGCAGCTCTCGCAGACAATAGGGAGAATCTTCAGCCAATATTGGACTGTGAAGGGCAAGTGGACGACAGCGCCGGACCTCCCTTCCAGCAGCGCGTAACCCAGCGTTACTTCTCAGTCACGGGTAACCAGGCTCCGCAATACTTCAGCACATTACCTCCTCAAATGGAGTTTGGTGGTCTGGCCGAGCCAAAGTACTATGGAACCACCCTCAATCCGCTGAACACGCATTTGCACTCCCAACAATTTCCCCCATACACAGCTCAATCACACTTTCACTACCCCACGTCTACAGACCGCCAAGACAACGGAACTCAAAACCCAGGCAAACCTTCTTCGGTCCATACGAGAAGCGCTAGGAAGCTTAGATAGTCCTTTCCTTGAGGGCATTCGAGATGGATGTCGCACCTATGCCATGCATGTTTCACTACGCTTAATTAGAAATTACATCGGCCTCCATTATGGAAACAGTCTAGGGGAATTATCGAGACGGCACTTGCACCTAATTCTTACATGTTTTATTGTCCTTGATCGGGATGTGCATTTTTTTTCCACGATGGGAGCAGTTTAGGGGCTTGTTATTGTAGCATTGTGCGTCATCCACTATTGGCATTTTTTGCTGGCTTTACTGCTGGCTATGTGTTCTTCGGGAAGCGTTGTACATATTATCTGTTCAGGGGACTTGCTCGATACGACGGTGGATGGTATGGAATACGACCATGGAACATCCTTAGCGCGGCAAACTTGAACAGGTACTTAGCAACATAATGAAAAAGCAAACATCATCCATATTCCTGGCTGTCAAGCTACATACACTATATTGTACAAGAGCTCATGCATAATAAGGAAGGGTGCGACATAATAAGACAATGCAGCAAAAGCCGTGTATGCAAACATATTTGTTGCGCCAAGACGCTGCCAAAATTGGGAATACAATCTCTATGCACTCCATCTGCCCCATCCTCCTGTATCAGCGGCTCGATAAAACTTTCGGCTGTAGCCTATGGTCCATTGCCAAACAAGAGATATTCTTTAGATCGGTCACCTCAGTTTGAAAGGACGCTGCTAACGAAGCTCTATTCAGACGCTCTTTCCCGAATATGTATCAGCGGCAATCTCATGCATCAAACCATACAACATCCACCAGGCCTTTCTGCTTCTCGTCATGCCCAAACACCATATATCAGGATATTCCTTCCAGCGATCGTGGCATGGCCAGTCATCTTCCCGTATCTATTACAGGTTGGATCGATTTTCTCGACATACAACAAACATTTGTTGGCTTCCAGGAGCCCTTTTCTTCCCGCATGTTCGGTCGGGAAACGAACAATACGGCTGTTACATAGCTCGCTGTCAATGTAGTGACTAGGATCTGATCTCTTCCTGGATTTGGCTCGCTAGGACTGGTATCTTTGAGGCTGGAATCTGGAGATCTAGGGGCAGCTTTCATTGCATGGGTTGATGGATGTATGGTATGTCGATAGAGTCGAGCGGTGTGGTGAGTGGAGGACATTCTGGTCGAGGAGAAGCTAATTGACGCTCATGTCACAAATAGGAGCGGGGCTTCCTAGGGGGAGTTCAGGTCCTGACTATGCAGCAGTAGGGCAATATGGACGCTCTGGGCACATTTCTTGGGCATTGGAAGCTACATTTGATATGTTTTTGGAGCTCTAGGTTCTGGGCTCCCAAGAGCATCCCTTACTTCCTTAAAATCTTCGATTACAATGCGGTTCAATCACATATTGTTTGAGCACTTGCTACGGCTTTTGAGAGACAGTCTGCCATGGCTTATTGAGGTTGTGTTTATCATTTAGTATTACCATCAAATCGTGGATTCAGGACGAAATATGCGCATGAGAGCATGAGATCTGTCGCGTGTACTCAAGTTACGGCTTTGATTCAGTGCTGTTATTCAATTGTTGAGCTCTATTGCTACAGAAAGCGTTGTATCAACGATCGCCGAAGGCTGAGAGTGCCCAAGGACGTATCAAGTAATACACTCTTTAGACTAAGCTGCGTACAAAACGAAGGGACCATCCCCTTTCTCCAATGTTACACCTTGTAGAACGACCCATTTGGGGTCATATTTGAAATGTAGAATGATTGTAGTATGTTTTCATTGTACTCTTTCTGCCCACAGCTTTGCAAACATCTTGCAGGAAAAGAAGCGAAACCCTTTTCCGGCTCCGATGCAGCTATCTTTGCGCTTTGTTTGCTTTAGTCAACTCTTTTCTCCGTCCTGACAGCGAATATGCGACCGAAGAGCCCGTGCAGATGCCCACCATGATTTATCTAGCGGCATGTCCCCAGCTAATGTCCAGTATATGGAGCGAATTCGTCTGCCAGTTCCGGACATCTGCCTTTTCCTATTGTGTAGCCAAATCTTCCACTACCCTCCCACATGAGATACTGCCTAACTCTTGCGGTATAGCTGTCTCGTAGATCTTTTCTTCTTATCTTTCTTCGTGGGTATCAGATCCTGCATCACCCGTCTTTATGCTCACTGTCCTGCCGGTTCGAAGTGCTGGTCATGATTTTTTGATCTTGTCCATGTTCTGAGCCTAGTATTCCCTCGGGTAGTGAATATGACCGGTCTAAATTCTGCAACTATTTGGTGTCCTGGGGTGTTCGGTATGTGTGCGTCTTCGCAGCCAAAGCTGTACTGCATAATCGATTGTAATAGACGAGGAAAGGTAGGGTCTGCATGATGCTGGTGGAAAATCTGAGTCGATTGCTTGAGTTTCCAGATTATTGAAACGCGTTTTCCGTAGGATATGTCGTGATTGCAGTGGCCGCTTGATGTACAGTAGACTTTGCATGCTGACGATAGGGGTTCAAGAAAAGTTGCGTTTTCGACTCTCAACGGTTCCGAATCGTTCAAGCGAACTGTTTGTGGAATTTTCGGTAAAATTATCCAATGATCGAAGTAAGGTGAGCTCCATACAAGGGGTTGTCCGGGTTTCAACGATTTCGAATCCTTGAAGCGGGCTGTTCCTGGAGTTCTCTGTCCCTGGTTAGATGTCAGGACCATCTGCCCCATATTGCGATGTGCTTGCTTCTGTCAATCTCGCAGTTAATGCACTGCTTTGCTGAAGCTTCTACAAAGTCACAGCCCGTCTCTTTCGCCAGTGCGCTTCCTTCTTGCGTAGATACTTCTCGTTCTGTGACCCTGTCGCTCTTGTTGCCTACCAGCGTCACTGGGGCGTGAGATTCACCTATCATATCCGCTGACGTTGGTGACGAAAGGTAGCTACTACTCATCGGAGAACCTGCGCTCGAAGATTCTTTGACTCGGTTTTGCGCCAAGTGCCCGAGCCCGATCCCTCTTCTGGTATTGCCTCAAGGAACGTCCCACGGCGAAGCCCTCCGTAACCCGTATGAATTCTTTCCCCGGCATTCTCTGGGATCGGTGCTCTTGGCTCATGTTTACCTGCTTCTCAACCTGAATAGTGGCATTATCCAGGGTCAGCTCCACCACATTAGTGAGCCAGAGCTTTAGTTCAGCCACATAATTCATCTGCGTTGGATTTGATGGTATGTGTATCAATGCCAAACATCGATGACTGTGGGGTCCAGTAAGAGAATGGATTACACGTTGATAACAAGGTCGGGAAGGCGATCCTCGGAGATTCTCTTTCGCTCGGTCGCTAATCCTCCTATGCCTGCGGACATCATTGTGTAGCAGGACCAAGCGGTTCTGAGAATGGACAGAGAGGCCGCGCTTCTATCATCTCGAATGTGTATTTGGAGGTCCGATGTCAATCTAGATGACAGTAGCATTGCTTAGTTGGGCCAAGCAAGTTTGAGAACGGACAAAGTGGCCGCGCTTCCATCATCTCTGCTATGGAGTTACAGCTTTCAGGTCGTTCATGTAGTTGCTGGCCGGCTTTAAGCTGTTTGAAAAGTATGCTGAGCATTATTTTCCAATCCAGCGAAACTTCACCTCTATATGATAGGACGTTGAGCGCGGGTAGTATGCGATTGTCGCTGAACATGCCGTTGTTCCTCACTTTGATGAGGAACGCTCCGCTGGTCGTGTCAATATGTGAAATGACATGGTCTAGGGAGCACTCAAGTTGAGTCAGATAATAAGATTGTGGATTCCTCAAACATTCCAGTCATTGATGCCTTTTCCCAGCGCAATTGGAGCTTTTTCCATTCCAGAACAGCCAGAGTGTGCTGATCAAATTAAGGGACATACGCCTGCCAAGAAACTGTTAAGCTCAGTGTGGATATCATATGGAGATGTGGGCGGACGGCGGCACCTAATATAGAGTAACACGCCCGCTCTTTATCTCGACTGTATTGTGCTACGAGTTCTGGCGTCAGGATGACCTCACGGCGCCAAATTGGGGTGACCAGCTCTTCAAACCGACTTGAGACCAAGCGTAAGTGTTGAAGTGTCGCTTGGTCTTGAATATTCTCAAAAATCGTTAACAGGATCTCTGGTGGAACTTGCATTGTCGTCTCTGTGTCCGAAGCAGGTGGAGTAGCGGGAGACGTCATATCATTATCCATAGTGGATTTAGAATAGCACTGCTCCCAAGACAAAGGTCCTATGGAACATATACGGTCTCGGCCTGTTGTCTCCAATTTAGTTGGAGATTAGGGCTCGATGGCATCGTCGCCGACGGCAACTAGCAGCTCCGCTGGCACGCTGGGGAAATTAGGATCGAAAGCAGTTGTATTGGTAGGGGGCACACCCGCTCCTGCTCCTCAGTCCTTTTCGTTCCTGGAATATATTTCTTCTGCGCCTTCTTTTTAGCACCTCAACAGCAATTTAAGCTGTAAGCTTGCCCCACCCATCCACGCTTGTATTTATATATATATAGCTTAGCCATCACGCCCCAGGTGTCCTGTCGTTTAGACGGAGGAGGTCTCGGCGATGGGCCTCCGCTCCCTGTCGCGGCTAATGGCAGCAGCGCCAGTATGGGCTGCCCGCAGCGAGGAGTAGGGGCTCAGAGCTGAGTTTGCAGCCAACCAACGAAGTTTTTGTATAGCCTCACATTGTCAGCTTTCCACCCTGATCAGAGGAGCCCCAAGAGTTGCTGGAAGTGCTCATGCTGGTCGTGAGGATCGGAAGTAGGCTGATAAAAGTTGCTCAGAGTAGCAATATGACATCTGGAAGTTTTTTTCAGAGCTGAGCCGAGGCTTTTGTAATCTTCTTCGTAGTCGACGATGACACTCTGTTCATCCAGAAGCTCCTTGTATTTCAGGGAGCCATTGGCTATCATTGCATGATATGAATCATCCCCGCCCGTGCTACCCCTCGGCACCAATTTGATTTCATTATGAATGTGGTCGCTTCATCCTTTGAGTGGCCGAGTCTCTGCGTTACTGGGACTTTGGTATACTGCGTCATAGTCTTTTGTAGTCCGAGTAAGGTTCAAGCCGTGGAATTAATAGTCTTGCATCATAAAGGAGTTCTCAGATGATGCGACCGAATAATACATTCGCCCAGATTCTCTCGAACCTCTCCATAGCAGCCACCCACGGCGCGAAGTACACACGCATGAAAAGTCGCCGCGCTTCTATGCCATCTACTGCCTTGCAAGTGAGGCGAGTAGCTTTCAGGTCCGCACCGGGAAGATGGCCAAAGATTTTGATTACCAACTCCAAGGGAAGGTCCATTGGTTCGAGGACCTCATGAGGAGACTCTGAGGAGGACGTGTCAGGCTCCGTCGTCATTTTGACCAATCTTGATTAATGATAGCAGGATATTCTAGGCGGGAGATGATGCAAAGCAGTCCAGAGAGGGATGACAGAGGGGAATAAGATGAGGTGAGCGGATCGTTCTCGAACATTGTGTCGTAGAGGAGGAAAGCCGAAGTAATGTCCAGGAGACAAGCGAACGGGCACCCAATGGTATCTGCTAATAGAGGGAAGCTGTACGATAAAGTCCCCTAAGTGAACGATGTTTAGGTAATGGTATGTTGGTAGAGGTCGGGAGCGGATTGGGTAAAACGTGGAGATAGACAGTCGTACAACTGCTGAGGTAGGAAGCTGGAACTGAGATTCATATGGGAAGATGCCTTCCCTTCTTTTGCCTGTACAGACAAGAATGTAGAAGACTTAAAGGTAGACGATGAAATTTTCAGTGGGAAGTGATGGTGCGGAAGGAAGCTAACAATTCAGAGGCAAACCGGATAAGGCCTTGTTTGCGGGAACACGGTCAAACCAGAAAATTCCAACAGGCTCAGCCAACCAAGCCAATATCATACTGCCCACAGAAGGGTATTCTGGGAGTTTTGCGCCTTTTCAACCCTTCCGTTACTATATATCCATCTATATTCGCCAAATTAGAGTGAGCAGAAGGGCGGAATCTGCACGACTATGGCGGACGTAACGACGTCTCGCTTCTCGTGGACTACCCCAAGGCAATATCTTCGCATCTTTTGAAGGCCAATCTAGCCTACATTGTTCTTGCGTGGACACAGCTCTATATGCCAGTCGAGAGACATGCAAATCGAGGAACTTAGGTGATGTGACTTTCAACCATCCTTGATGCGCTCATATCCATTCAGACCACCCATCGCACCTCGACGACCGCAGGATCTAAAGCTAGGATCTCTGAATCTATAGCCGCGTTATTGATTCGGCCCCTCCATGTCGTCGGTCTCCTGTGACTTTGCATAGTCCTCCGTATCTTCAACCATTGGCCGCACGAACGAGAACGCCGTCATGTCTTCTGGCATTAGCACAAGAGTCCTCTTCTTCGAAGCGTCAAGCCATTTCTTGCAAGGACTGTGTCAAACTACGAGCCACGGCCGTATCTGCTTTGATTCCAATACACGAATCGCCCGTGGAGGCTTCCGTGGCTTCATCAGCTAACAAACATATCGATAGGTCATCCAGTCGGAGGTTCCTGCCTCTCCACTTGCTGCCTTTTATCTGGGTATCGCGACAAGCAAAAGCGCCTTTGCTGGACTAAGATTACGAAACGTCGTCTTGTGTGCACAGAGGATTGATCCCAGGTCGCCCAATTCGAATCCCAAGTCCTCCAGTCTCGCCAGAAATAGATTTGTCCGGCCTTGGCCACGGAAGACTGAATCACGGAACATCGCCATCGACTGAGATATTAAGCGGCTGCTTGGCTTGATCAAGCACATGTTCCGAATCGGCTTCCTGATCCCAGACACCCACCTCGGTATCGCTATGAGCGTTGGCGATATAAAGCTCAAGAGCTGTGAAATTTGCCTAACAACGGTGATCCTCCCTGTTTTCACTGGCGTCTTTCCGAGGATTGCCACAAGGCTGCAGCTCACGCTTGATCAATCTGTGATTGATCTGTTGATTCGGAAACAGTAAAATCCAGAGCGCATGTCATGTGTGCGACACCACGAATACCTTGATTCCCAAGGAAGCCAGAGCCCCCAACCCATGCCGAAGACTTTTTTGTGGACATGGTACCAGGCTAGTCGCTGTTCCTCCATTCTACGAACCCCATGTGATCAAAACCATCGAGGATGGTGACTTCGGAAACGCCAGTCAAGTTGTGGACGCGTGGGCACAGAGCCTCATATCCTTTGCCTTGTTCCACTTTTCTCGTGCTGTCCTTAACGCAGTGCATGTTTCGTCATGGTCCCTACCATTTCCCTGTTGTATCTTTACTCTCGTTATGCCAATTTTAATCCTCATTCTGCCCATCAAAATCTGTATGGAAGATATCATTTATCCTCCTCCCGCTAAATCAGAGTCAAATGTTGGGTTTCATTCCTACAACCCGTAATCTTAGTTCAAACAACGTGCCTGTCAAATGTTAGTTCTGCCACACTTCTCCTGGAGATGGATCGTCAGCAACATTTGCAGATGCCTGCATAACAGACGCCATGGAATACGATTCTGTACTATAGTTTATCTAACAGGGGAGCTAGTTTCAGGTTGACACATGTTAGCAAGCAAACGATCTCGCATTGTACATGATTATGGAGGTCATCCAATTGAGGGACCATTGTAATAAATTTTCGGTAAATTGCACGTTCTTTTGACGAGTCGGAGCAAGGCAGACAGGGAAAGCACACGTGGTGAAAGAATAAAAGCAATGTAGGAGTAGGCTCGCAGGAGACTGAAAGACTCAGTCAACCACCTCTGATGCCTACGTCATAAAGCCCGACTTGGGAGATTCGATGGTATAGATGTGTATCCGTCATAGCTATGTTCTGGTCAAACCTTTCCACAACTCCAATCAACTCATGCTCTTTACAGTATGTTCAGGATGGGATGAGGTCTGCCTACGTGTACATAAATGGAAAGCATGGATGGGACGATTCTAACCATAATAGGTCTAGCGCTTCTCAGGTAGAAACGGAAAAACCAAAGGTGCTCTTGGTATTTTGGTTGTTATGACCCCTTTAGTGGTAGGAAGTAGGGGAGGGGAGAGAGATGGGGGGGCGCCTGGGTCTAATCCTATTGAAATGGCAACGTACTGCCATGTTCTCCTTGATAGCATTTGCTCTGCCCTTTCTTGTTCCGTCTGGTAGAACTAGTGGCCTTTGCGGGCCTCTCTACCTTAACTCTAGCTCCCGTTCTTAGCGTGAACGCGATGGCTCTACGCGACTTGATAGCAATATCCTCCCACGCACCTATCCCTCTACTCAATAGAAGCAACATGCGACGATAGATGATTTTGCGGCTCTGGGCGAGTGTCTGGTGTAGATAATGGTGTCCATCCAGAATCTCTCCCAAGGTTCGGCCAAGAAGCAGCAGTCCATCTCAAGCTTTTTTACGAAAAGTGCCCCAGTCAGAGCACCACCTTCCTTAACCCCAAGAACCGCTGAAATTTCGCATGGAGTGTCAGCTAGCGAAGGACAGGAAAGCCTTTTTGTCTTATCAGATGAAGAGGGTATTGTATCACCCGGTGGAAGGAGGTCTTCCACTACACCTAAGCACAGGCTCGAGCAGGAGGACACATCAGTCCCCAAGAGATTACGGCTGTCGGACACCCATCAAGATGATGCGATCACGGAGTCGCTCAGCTGTACCACGGATATTCATGACGCCAGGCAATCAGACAAGCCCTTAGTCTCCATTACGGCTAATCAAGTCAAGAAGCCAAAGGCGTCCAAGCAGACTTCGAAGTATGTGTTTAGCAGTTCACCTGTTCGCGACGAGGAGAATGAAGAGGACGACGAAGAGACGAGGAAGCGCAAGGCAAAGCTTCACGAGAAGTTCGTCAAGAGATTGGGTCGTCCGGACAGTATAGCCGAGATAAAGAGGCGCAACTGGGTTGTCAATGAGGAATCGGCTGGCGCAGAAGCTGAAGGAGACGACGCTGAGGACTCTGGGGCTGATGCTGCTCCCAAACCTGCTGCACAGGGGAAGTCCACGAGGAAGGGTGCTAGCAAGCTGACACCCATGGAGAAGCAATATTTGGATATTAAACGGAAGCACCTAGACACCATCCTCATCGTCGAAGTCGGCTACAAATTCAAATTCTTTGGCGAGGATGCAAGAGTAGCTGCGAAGGAGTTGAGCATTGTGTGCATTCCCGGCAAATACAGGTTTGATGAGCATCCGTCTGAAGCTCATCTTGATCGCTTCGCCTCGGCAAGCGTACCTGTACACCGCTTACACGTGCATGTCAAGCGGTTAGTTGGAGCGGGACACAAGGTCGGCGTTGTGCGACAACTGGAGACAGCAGCTCTCAAAGCAGCGGGTGACAATCGGAATGCTCCATTTACCCGCAAGCTCACCAACCTCTACACTAAAGGAACGTATATTGACGATATAGAAGGCCTGGAAGCACCAATCGGTGCTCCTTCAGGGAGTTCTCCTGCTACGGGTTACCTAGTTTGCATTACGGAACAGAATAGCAAAGGTGGGGGCACAGATGAAAAAGTACGCGTAGGGTTAGTTGCGGTACAACCCGCCACTGGAGACGTGATCCATGATGACTTTGAAGACGGATTCATGAGGAGCGAGATTGAAACAAGGTTGCTACACATTGCCCCCTGTGAGATCCTGATCGTTGGCGACTTGTCGAAAGCGACAGACAAATTGGTTCAGCATCTCTCAGGAAGCAAAACGAATGTATTTGGCGACAAAGTTCGCGTTGAGAGAGTCGATAAGCCCAAAACAATGGCAGCGCAGGCTTACAGTCATGTCTCGAACTTCTATGCCGGAAAATTGAAAGCGGAGAATGCGAACCAAGACGAGAACGCGAATAAGCTCCTGGAAAACGTGCTGAAACTTGCCGAATGCGTAACAATTTGCCTTTCCGCAATGATCACGCATTTAGCAGAGTACGGCCTTGAACATGTCTTCGATCTTACGAAATACTTTCAATCGTTCAGTGCACGCTCTCACATGCTCCTCAATGGGACCAGCTTGACTAGTCTTGAAATCTATCAAAACCAAACAGACCACACGGCCAAGGGCAGCTTATTCTGGACTCTGGACAGGACCCGTACGCGTTTTGGCCAGCGGTTGTTACGCAAGTGGGTTGGAAGGCCGCTGCTAATGACATCGGCATTGGACGAACGCGTCGCTGCTGTGGAAGAGCTAAAGGATGGCCAGCCTTCCGTAAGAGTGGATAAGGTCACGCATCTTTTATCTCAGATTAAGGTTGACCTTGAAAAAAGCTTGATACGCATATACTATGGCAAATGTACTCGTCCAGAACTACTGACCGTCCTGCAAACCATGCAGCGGATCGCCACCGAGTTCGTCTCGGTCAAAGACCCTTCAGACGCTGGATTCCAATCATCGACAATCAATAACGCTATTGCTATCCTTCCCACCATTGCCGATGACGTCGTCTCGTACCTCGAGCAGATGAATCCGGAAGCTGCCAAGGCAGATGATAAGTACAACTTCTTTAGAGAGGAAATGGAGAGCGAAGATATAATGGAGCAAAAGATGGGCATAGCCAGTGTGGAGCAGGAACTGGATGCTCACCGCGCTGGTGCCGCTGAGAAGATAAAGAAGAAAAGGGTAGAGTACGTGACCGTTGCGGGTATTGAGTACCTCGTCGAGGTCGAAAACACTCAGCTCAAGAACGTTCCGGCATCTTGGGCCAAGATCAGTGGAACTAAAAAGGTTTCCCGCTTTCACACGCCCGAAGTCGTTCGTCTTATCCGTGAGCGAGACCAGCATAAGGAAGCATTGGCCGCTGCTTGTGATGTTGCATATTCGGGTCTATTGGCAGAGATCTCATCAAAGTATCAGTCGCTCCGAGACTGTTTACAAGCTCTTGCCACGCTTGACTGTTTGCTCTCCTTGGCCACCATCGCAAATCAACCGGGGTACGTCAAGCCCAAATATACCAATGAGGCTTGCATCTCCGTTGAGCAGGGAAGACATCCTATGGTTGAGCAGCTGCTCCTTGACGCTTACGTTCCCAATGATACTGAACTTGCGTCCGATGGTACTCGAGCATTACTGATTACTGGTCCTAATATGGGCGGAAAGTCAAGCTACGTACGCCAAGTTGCTCTCATCGCCATTATGGGTCAAATCGGCTCTTATGTGCCCGCGGATTCAGCCAGGCTTGGCATGCTTGATGCAGTCTTCACGCGAATGGGTGCCTTTGATAATATGATGGCTGGTGAATCGACCTTTATGGTGGAGCTCTCGGAGACCTCCGACATACTCAAACAAGCTACGCCAAAGTCTCTGGTCATTCTTGATGAGCTTGGAAGAGGGACTTCGACCCATGATGGCGTGGCAATTGCCCAAACAGTGTTAGATTACGTGGTTAGAGACAAGAAAAGCCTGACATTATTCATCACACATTACCAGAACCTTAGCTCGTTGGCAAAAGGGTTCGAAAAAGGCGAGCTAAAGAATGTGCACATGAAGTTCACCGAGACAGGCGATGCTGGTCAGGATATTACATTCCTGTATGAGGTTGCAGAGGGCGTGGCTCATCGGTCATACGGTTTAAATGTCGCCCGTTTAGCTAATGTTCCGGAATCCGTTCTTGAAGTTGCTGCTGTGAAATCTAAAGAGTTGGAGTATGATGTCAGCGAGAAGCACCTCGATCATTTGTAAGCCCCTGACGAGTCCTTCATGCTTGGGCAGGAAATCTAACCACGTTGATCCTAGATCTCGCTCACTTTATTCGATCTTGTCCAACCCCGATGATGCACATCTGGATCAACTTGTCACTGGCATCGAGCAACTCTAGTAGCATCGTCCCTCAATTTTCCAGTACCTTCAACGTATCTGCTGGTAAGACGCCTGTTCTATTAGCAGTTGTAAGCAAATCAATTTTCATGATGAGAACTATGTCAGAAAAATCATTGAGTGTTTGCACATGCAGCACTATGATGCATTTCATAATTAGACTCTGACATTTCCGCTCTCTCGATATCTGCGATGATGAATTCTTTGGAGCATGAGCTAATCCAACATATCAGGAGCCAACAGCAAATACTCAATTTAACAAAAGCCAATGTTCGCACGAGTATAATTCAAACCCGATAATCTCAAGGTATGTACGTCTTGCCTTTCATTTTGTTATGTCTATGATGAACAAATTGTTGTTGAAATCTGAGGCTGTGTGTATGCTCGCCGTAAACATGGAGACACAATCACCCACAAAATCTGAGACATCATTTACCACCTTCGTTCCTCTATTTTCATATCTGTTGCGGTTTTGGCTAACAATCAATGCATATAGTAGCGCTGGGATTGTCCTCGAGGGAGCTCGTGCTCGGGAGAATTGAAAGGTCGTTTCGCATGCTGCATGTCATGTAATTCGAAACCCTGTACTACCATCATAGAGATATGACCGTCAAAAGGTCCATGTCCAGTCAATTGTGAATGAAAGCACAGTACATCCTGACACCTAACCTTTCTTCGTAGAACTCCTACACATCTTCCCCATCCCTTATCCCCCATCTTAGTATTCGCCAATCACCAACCCCCCTGCTCGCGTGCCGCTAACAGCCCTACGCGAAACCTCACGACTCAGAATCTCCGTCACCAGCAAGCAAAGACGTGTTTTTCAATCACCATTCCCAATCATGCTCTCCTCCCAACCCGCCCACTTGCGCTCAGCGCTCATATGTGTGAAACTCCACCCCCCCTTCACCACCCCCTGCAACGCCGCCCCCCCCCCCCCAAGCACCCCCCCCACCGCCTCGCCAATCCAACGACGCTTCCACGGCACAAACCAGCAAATATTCCTCCACAGACCTTCTCCCCACACCAAAACACCGTTTCAATCACCCAAACCCCGCTTTCTAGCCACCGCAACAACAGAAGCAACCTCCTCACCCTCCCCATCCCCGCAACAACAACCCCCAACCACAACCACCACCCCCCCAAACCAACTCACCTGGAACGCCTTCCTCTCCCTCCGCCATCTCCGCCGGCGCTACTCCCTTCTCTCCTCCCTCACCGGCTCCCTCACCTCCACCGCCGTCTTCGCCTCCTACATCGTCAACTCGCATCTCGAGCTCGAGGACCTCGGCTTTTTCGGTCTGGATCCCATCATGGTGTTGTTGTTGTGTGGGTTTGGGAGTGGGTGCGTGGGGTGGTTGCTGGGGCCGTTTGTGGGGAATGCGGTTTTTGGACTGAGGTATAGAGGGTTGAGGGGGGAGATTGAGAGGGTGAGTTGGAGGGTTTTGCTTTGTTGGAGATTGAAAATCTACTTCTTCCTTTTTCTTTGGTGTGGAATCCTTCTTTGAGAGGATTTGCACTGGGGGGTCCTGGACTGGCTGCTAATTGATTGGTGTCTACAGAAAGAAAAAGATTTGTATGCAAGAATCAAGAAACACAGAGTCGATCCGTCGGGAGGGTCGAGTGCGAATCCGGTGCCGGATTACTATGGGGAGAAGATTGGGAGCGTGCAGGGGTATCGGAATTGGATGAAGGATCAGAGAGCATTCAATAAGAAGAGGCAGAATTTCTTGTAAAATATTACGGGAGAGGAGGGGTGACTAGTGTATGAGGGTCCTACTGAAGCTACAAAGGGGCCGGGGATGGTGGACTTTATTGCAGCGGCACGGCGTTACGGGTATAGGCAAACACTCAAGGGTTCTGGCAAGTAGAAAAACCTCCGCTACTGTGAAATACATGTGCATGAACGGTTTTCCGACATCACAGATTTGCAACGTGAATGGACGTCTAAGATACCATCAATTTGTGCTGCGTATGCGATGATCTATCTCCTTTCGGCTCCCATCCTCCAAGGCCGCCCCATCCTCGCCATCGAAATCCAGATTTTTGCGGCCGCAAAGACGAGACGTAGCAGTGGCCGAGACTGATTATAATAAGACAAATGCTAATAGCAGATTGATGCGATCTTGGTGCAGAATATCAGTGGATGTGAGGCCCGAAGGCAAACGATTTTGCTGGTAGTTGATGGATGAAGTGCGAATATGACCGATGCGTTCGGAAGAGGATTAAAAAGCCAGAAAGTGCAACCTAAGTCCGCAAGGTCGTCAATACTCTGCCCGGAAGCCTCTCTCATGAGGCGATCACTGACTTACTCTCGTACTCGATCTTAATAAGCCTTCAAGGCTCCTTGCTGGCGATCAGCTCAGAGGAGCTAATCCCATCTGAAGACACGGAAAAGCTGATTTCGGTGGTAGGACTTGGGCAATTATCCACGGGATTCTGGCCCTTCTGCTCCTCGTTTGCCGATACTACTTTGGCAACATTGGAATCGATCTTAGTAAGGGGATGTAGAATCTCCAATGACTGAGAGCAAGGGTCTGGCGTAAAAAAAGGCTCGCAGTCACGGTAGGCCCTGAAGCTCGAGAGCATTCCATATGCCCAGCCAGCCCCATCGATTGAAGAGAACTGTAGCAAAAGAGTTCCATCCTTGCGCATCTCCATATGTATAAGATGGTTTAATTTCAATTCTTCGCAATGCCCGATATCTTTTCGGAGTCCTGAAGGGGATATAGAGCGAGGAAAATTATGAACCTCTAGGCACCGGCTATGTTGATGGTCGAAGACTGCTTTGCGAAGCTTAGGCTTAATAGGCCAAGTAGGAGTAGGCACGACGGTCACCTTTGCAACAAGACCGCTAAACATAATTGGATGCTTCTTGGCGTGCTCTTCATAGGCGAGAGCACTATGCTCGTGCAGAAAGATGATGAGTGCTGTATTTGAGCCTGTAACCTTAAGCGTGTTGAGAAGACTAGATTCGAGTACGACTCCGCCTCTCACACCATCCAAGATCATACGCATAGTAATATTTGCCGGAATTCCAGAGATAGTAACAGTCCGATAGACGTTTCGCTGGTTACGGCTTGGAGCGAATCGTAAGCCGTACTTGAAGAAATCAGGGTGGCGCAGATCGTCAAGGCCGGCCGTACGTTGGTTGATGAGTAATGCACCTGAAAGCTCTCTATCGATTTCAAAGAACGTTGAGCGTGACCATCGAGGCTCAGTGGAAGCCACGTGCTTCGGCTCCTCAAGAGCCTTAAACAAAGAGCTAGCTGGTAACGCACTTTTCTCGGTCCTGTGAGGCGTAGGCAACCGCGAACTTCCTTCATCACCAGCGCTATACGCAGCATAGTTCTGCCAAAGCGAGATGTCGCCTCCCGAAGTGCCCTTGCTACCAGCCAGACCTGACGTAAAAGATACTGACTTTGCATTGCTGGAGGCACCAAACGAAGCTGATGGCGAGGCTCGCTCACTCAGGGTTGAGATATAGCCCTCAGAAGAGCCACTGGCTTCTGTAGAACCCTTAAGAGCAGCTAAGGATGCAGTATGCTGCTCAAAGTTCCCACTTTGCTCATTAATCTGGAAAGCGAGGATTAGCTGGAGATTATTGAGAATCAAAAATAGTAATACCGTTGCAACCAACTTTCTACCTCTATGAGATTTAGTCGCGCCGTCCTCATTGATAAAGTGGTGGATGTATGGTGAGTCTTCGAAGTCGAGTTCCTCACTGAACGAGATAGTGGCAGACTGAGTATGTGCATATGTTTTAACATCATCTGCTGAGTCGGACATATAGTCATCGTCATCTTCATCGTTGAGTAAAGTTGTACCTCCCGATGCCGGTGCTGCATGTGCAGTCCCTCCAAGGTGGTCAGAGAAATCAATAAGATCCGGAGAATTGATTGCAGCGGTGTTGTTGACCTTACTATCGTCTTCATTAAGAGCCGAATTTAGTAGAGAGGTAGTGGTGACGGTAGTGCGCGCAGCCAAAACAGAGATAGTATCAAGGGCTTTGCGAAGGTCAATTCGGAGCTGTTGGCCATCTTTTGTATGTTCCACCAGCTTTTGTTTGAGAGAGGAGATCTCTTTGTGAAGCTCAACTACTTCCTTCTCAACTTTTGATTCAAGGATTTTAGAAGTTAAGAGATACTCGATAATAGCCTTGTTTTGGGTGTTTTCCTTCTGCGCTTCCCGATGATCCCTGGTGAGCAGTGCTAGCTGGGTGTAGAGGTCCGGAGTGGAAGCTATAGCAGTTATTGCCACGCCATTGGGAGGTTGCAAACCACCAAGACCATAGTGGTGTTCGTGCTTGTGAGTTTCCTCATGACTATCAGTTTGTGATGAACTTTGAGAGCTGCAGCCAAGACAAGACGGATAAGGCATGGCCAAGAACCCTCAATGATCATACGATACCTCGCGAATGGATAGATCCGAAACGAGGGGTGATCGATCCTTCGGAATGAGAACGAGGCTGATCGCAAGTTAGCAAATCACGTGATAGTGATACATGCAATATTGAAACCTATAGGCAAGGCCAAGGACGACCAACTGAGCTAGACCTGAGAAGGAAGACAGAGTTCTGACTTACGAATGTGAAACGAGAGTATGAATTGAAGATGAAAAGCTTGATGATAGTATGTGTCAGACAGAGATATGGCGCAAGAGCACTTTAAAAACCGTTCTGATGCAATTTACGCGATGGAAGAGACTAGGTAGAAGATATGCCTGACAGACAGAATAGATGAGAGACTGAGGTCTTGGGGGAGGTCAACACAAATATTAGAAGCGGGCCGTGAAGTAAGCGTCGAGCGTGACACTGACACACCCAGTTGAAAGTAGGTCAGACGCCCTTTGACGGTGTACACGTAGGATTGGCGTGTTTGTGTCAAGTTGGAAGTTACCTCTTGCCAGATAGAAAAAGTTCAGAGGAAGGAGTGAGGATGAAGCATTTGTGATAGACACAATACATCATCGCCTCATTCTGATAGATAGTAGAATGAAAAACAGACTGTACGCTCGATGGTAAAATGAGGGTTTGCTTCCATTAGCGTTAGGCCATTATGCTATACAGTGTCTACTGATCAGGTTTGTGAGGACTCTGTGGCCATCCTAAGCATGTCACTTCATGTCGTGATGTTATCTTGCGTAACACATCGAAGGCTTTAGATGTTGTGTTCTTTCTGCGATTCAGAGCCTGCGAGATTTCGTTCAAGGAAAGACTGCATCAAGAGCTGGTGTCTGCTGCCAGTCGATATTTTGCTGGCCGAACACCCTCAAGGGGTGTCAACCCTTGTTATGGGGAGCTAAAAATGCCAACGTAACCAAACTTGGCGATGCGCAAGCGCTCACTGGATATTGCCAGTGGCATTGATGCTGCACTTGTCGCGCCCCACAGATGCGGTACAAGCTTTGCCAAGCAACAACGTACGAGCACAGTGTGTGGTCCAGAGCGTTGAGACAGAGGCATAGCATGGTAGTGAAGAATTAGCGGTTCCGTCCGTCCATGAATGGTAAGCAACTGCACTTCTATATCGATGGCTGGCAGACTCTCGAGGAGAACTGGCACGTCTACTCCGTGTGCATCATATGTTAATAGCGTACTACTCACATAGGGTCTACACCGTACACCGTATTGCACCCAGTACAATTTATATCAGAGTCCGCATTGGCAGACCGGAAGATCAATATCTATCTGGGTGGTCGGCAGTTACCGCACGTGGGATGCCGAGGATGTAATTTAGTATCCCGGCTCATTTCGCCTTAGCTTGCCAATCTCTACCACAGTCCATACTAATTGGACAATGACGATGCCAAGTGATGCGGGGGAAGTAATACACCAGTAGTGACCTTGCAAATTGGAAAGAATCAACGACATCCGGCAGGTCAAAAGGGCCTATCCAATCGGCAATCTGGAGTAAGGTAATGACTAAAAGCTGCGATGATTATCTGCAAGGACACTTCCCTATCAACCGCCTTAGTTCTGCGGCAGTAACGGCGCCTTGGGCTCTCCGACACATATCAAAACTCGCCATGTCACCCGCCATTCAAGCCATCATTACGGCTCGCAAGCCTCTCCCTTTCCCCATATTCCATAATCGCGCCCCGTCTTCTATTGGAGTAGCTGATCAACATGTCTATACAAAAACGCCATGACAGCGACAGTGCTCCCTCTGATGACGAGAAGAAAGTCACCGGCGTTGGACAAGGCCAATTCGAGACTCTAGGCCATGGAGAACTCCCACCAGACCCCGACGCCGGATTGAGTGAGGCAGAGAAGGCTGCCATCGTAAGTACAATTACTCCGACAATGGTGAATACATCTGCTAACCATTGCACAGGATAAAAAGCTACTATGGAAGCTCGACCTTCGTCTCATCCCCTGGCTCTGTCTCCTCTACCTCATCTCCTTCCTGGACCGTACAAACATCGGCAATGCCAAACTTGACGGCCTCACAACAAGTCTCCATATTACCAGCGGCCAGTACAATGCCTGTCTCTCCGTCTTCTTCGTCTCCTACGCCCTCTTCGAGCCCATCACCAACATCCTCCTCAAACGCCTGCGACCCAGCGTCTTTATACCCATCATCATGGTACTATGGGGTATTTGCATGGTGTGTATGGGCTTGACCCATAACTTCCAAGGCATGATGGCTGCTCGCTTCTTCCTCGGCCTGGCAGAGGCTGGTCTGTTCCCAGGTATCAACTATTATCTCTCCTGCTGGTACAAGAGAAGCGAATTCGGAATCAGAGCTGCCATATTCTTCTCCGCAGCAGCGGTGTCCGGCTCTTTTGGTGGTCTTCTAGCAGCCGCAATTGGTAAAATGAAAGGCATAGGGGGCAAAGAAGGTTGGGCGTGGATCTTCATTCTCGAGGGCCTCGCAACAGTACTCGTGGGCGCCGCGTCCTTCTGGATGGTCTTCGACTTCCCTGACGAAGCTCGTTTCCTTTCCGATATCGATCGTCAACGTGTCATTCGTCGCTTGAAAGCTGATCAACAATCATCAGCAGAGCATGAGTCATTTAAAATGGAGTATTTTTGGGCAACAGTCAAGGACTGGAAGACTTGGCTCTACGCACTCATATACATGGGCGCTGATTGCCCGCTCTACGCTTTCTCCCTCTTTCTTCCCTCTATTGTCGCTGGTTTAGGATACACGTCAACCAAAGCGCAATTGCTATCCGTACCTCCCTACGCTGCTGCTGCCATTCTCACCATCACAATCGGTTATGTATGTACTACACTTCTTCTAATAATGCCCTTTCAAATTGAAACCATATACCAATTGTTCATATTAACGTTCATAATACTAGATCGCCGATCGAACCAAACAACGAGGCCTCTGCAATATCCTCACCTCCATCCTCGGCATGATCGGCTTCGCCATGCTCGTCGCCGCTCCCAACCCCGGCGTCCGCTACGCCGGCACCTTTCTCGGCGCCCTCGGCATCTACCCTTGCATCGCCAACACCATCGTCTGGGTCTCCAACAACACCGAAGGTGTCTACAAACGCGGTATCACTATGGGTTTCGTCATCGGCTGGGGCAATCTCAACGGCGTTGTTAGCTCGAACATCTATCAGGCTAAGACAGCGCCAAAGTATAGGACGGGGCATGGGGTGGTGTTGGCGTATCTAACGGTGTTTTTGTTTGGGGGGAGTATCTTGATGAGGGTGCTTTTGCAGAGCGAGAACAGCAAGAGGAGAAGTGGAGGAAGGGATTATTTGGCTGCAGGGAAGACGGAGAAGGAGGCGGAGACGCTGGGGGATAGGAGGCCGGATTTCTTGTATACATTGTGAATGTACGATCCAATATTCCTTTGCAGGCTGGCATTGTGTTAAGCGCATGTATTGTACGTCAATAGTCTCGCGCCATCGCTTAAGAAACGCTATTCAGAAGTCTGAGACACCGATAGCAAGAACGACACGCCAGAGAACAATAGAAGAGCTTACCTATCAACCGTATACGCCCCTCAACGAATAGCCCTGTAGGGCTGAGCTTTAGAGGCTCCGTAAAGCTGATCCCCGGGGAACATGATTTTCGCTAAAGAAACCTGGCTCTGGGGACTAATCATATCGCCTTCGGCGACCAACTTTAGGGCATCTCTAGGGGGCTATACGGTTGATACGCGAGTCTTTCTAACGACCAATCACGTCTAGCTAAAGAAGCAAAAAGGACCTATATAAATCCGTACCTTAGAAAAACACATCCTCCGCGAAGCAGCCCCGCCCCTTCCCCACAGACGAGTTATAAACAATGATCAAACAACCCTATTAGGTTGCTACGACGTATTCCGCGTTCGATGGCTTCTATATAAGCTCTTCCCGAGCCTTCGCCAAGTCTATGAACTGGGTTTCGGCAGCTGGGACACGGCCATCGGGTTACCTACTCAGGGAGGCTTTTGATGAGGAGTCGGGATGCGTTTAGGTTGGTGCGCAATGGATTTTTGTTGCGCAGCGGTTTGGGATTAGGAGGGTTGGGAAAGGGTAGGGGAGAGGGGGTGTTAGAAGCATGGACATCTGGTTGGGATTGTGCGTGGCTTTAGTCGTAAGAATGAGTTTGTCAATCCTCTTCCTGTTGTTCTTCCAGGTCGACGACCGCTTCGTCAAACTCCTGCCAATACTCCTCCGTTATCTCTTCTTGGTCAGGAATAGTCGTCGTCTCATCCACACACTCCCCAGAAACTTGAAGCCTCGCGACCTCAAAATCGCCACCTCGTTGGCTGGAGAGCGTGTTAGACAGGTGGATACTAGACGCCACAAATGGGCTCCCCGGCTTCACCAAAACATACTCAGCATCAAGTTTCTGATACTGCGCCGCAAAGACCCTCTGACCGTCAAAGTTCGATTTCGCGGCATGCAAGACTCCAGAACCAATGCTAAAGTGTCCCTCGGGGTTCAGATTAACCAGCTCAGTCACGCCAGTTGGATCTAGCGGAATTGTCCCCCTCAGTGAGGTAGAAGACGCTGATTGCGTATACGACCTCACTGAAGCATTCTTCACAATGTACCGGCCGGTCAACATCCAGATCGTTGGTCGAATGGTCTTTTTTCGTAGGTATCCCATTCGTCGGACTATTGAGAGGCGCGCTGATAGCCAGAGCTTGGCGCTGGGGGATTGCAGCAGGATGTCCGAGAAATATTTCTCGGGTCTGCAGAAGTCAGCTTTTGTTTGAAGTGGGAAGTAGAGATAATCCCCCTTAGCCTTCGGCGAGCCTCCGGGGGCCGTTATCGTGAGGCCACCCTTAATCAGAGGGGCCTTTTAGGCCACTTATGGGGAGGAGTGGTCAGCCTAGCGTTCGAGGGTGTCGACGTAGCAGTGCCCGGAATGGAAACCTTACTCTTTAACTTCCTCTTTCCGGCCTTTCTTCCCAGTAACCACCGTAAATCCATCCGCGGCATGCGAGAATGAAAGACTTGCCAAGCTTTGTATGCCTCCGCCAACGTCCCAGCCGCTATCTGTATGGTATACGAGTGTGATGTCTGATCTTGGAGACTCGTCCACCAAGTCTTTCCGGGAGTCTCCTATATCACTATGCGTTGTCCAGCATCAGCGATAAAGGGTAAAGAGACTCGCAATGGACTTCACTTACCGCCATGAGGAGTTTGTGAAAGGTCTTCGCGTTCTAGGGTTCTTGAAATCGAAGACCAAGCTGCCGAGCTCAAGAAGGTCGGGGCTGAACCCGTCGCGGTAGTAGAAGTAGCTGGATTTCTCCCCCATGGTGTGATGTCCCACGAGGTCCTGTGCTGCTGATGATGTCTAGCATATATCTGCAGAAGCAGATGGAAGTAATGTCTTTCATGAGTAAAACCTGGGCCCATTGCTCGCCGAGCTTCTTATGTTAGAGTTGGCGTAGAAAATGAGGCTAGGGGTGGGGCTACTGTCATAGCTAGGCAGTTAGCCAAAAAGAGAATCGGCTGCTGCCTAAGGGACCGTAGGGATTAGTCCAAAGATGAATCGCTGTGATCCTAATTGCGATCCTCATTTGCCCTCGAAGGGCGAAATTCGAAATTGCCAACGGTGTTCGTGGAAGGCACTCACTCCCCTTTCTACTAAAGAGGCTACATCATACTCATATCTCATGAGTAGCCAGCCATGGACTTCCGAGAGGTGTGCGCCTTTTTTGGTGGATCAATATTTCATGAAGAGTTCCGATGCTGTTTTGATATCCCTGACTTCAAGAGCCGACTCGACAATCTCCAGCGACCTGAAGGTGCAACGGACGCGGATATGTCTGTTGTTCGCGGCCTGTTGAGCTCAATCCTGTCAATCCTCCGAGATCAGGTCGAAGACGCCGAGGATAAGATTGTTCATCTCCTTCATTCGACCCAAGGTGAGCGGTGGAGAGGAAGGCTGGTGGCGTATCTGAGATTTGCAAGGAGCATCAGATTTTACCCACCCCTTTTCCGGTACAAACCTCGTGTCAGTAGTCCGACCACGGTGCTCAACATGATCGAAAATCCAGATGTTGCTGCAGAGTTGGAGAATGCCATGACGGACAACAGTGGAATACTGATGATACTAGACGATGATAAGCCAACAGATCTTCACGTCCTAGAGCGGGCCCTACTCCTTACAATCTGGAATCTCAACCATACAGCGCTTGGTGCTTCTGAAGCCATCAATCCTAACTTCAGGTTCGAAGATTTCCAAAAGCCCGTTCAGAGTCTCGTAGAACAGCAAAGCGTTGTCCTAAGTACTGTGGAGGTTCTCCGCGGTCTTCGAAGTCAATTCCGCCTGGTAGGTCTCCCAATAATCTCGAACTACGTCTCTCGGTTACTCTTTGAGCTTGAGGATCGATCCGGTCTTCCAAGTGCTGAGGCCTCCTTCCAACGCTTGCGAGACGACTATACGAACGACAAGGACGAGATTGGAATAGCGATCTGTGACATGATGGAGGCGGATCGCGCACTTTGTGGACCATTCTCAAGCCCGATTGCTCTCAACTTGCCCTTAGTCGAAAATTGGACGATTGGGCCAAGCAATTTTCCGGTGGGCAAAGTGTCATCCCTACTACAGTTGGCGTACGACGGCACAATCGAATATGACTTGACTGATGCCAGCAAAAGTTCAGAGCTCAGTCTCCATCAGGTAATAAGGTCTCACGTGGTTTTCACTGATATTGGACTCAAGACTGAGACCATGGAAAGTGGCGAGGAATATGTCGTAGCTTCCATCGATTGGGAAAAGGTATCGCTAGAAAATACTGAGTTTCTGGCAAATGAAACAGTGAGTGGTACTGATTCCACTTCAAACGCAACCGATATCTTTGTTGAAGAGGAGGCATTCAATGATGCTGAGCGACTCTATTGTAGAGCAGAAGCATTGATGAGAACGTCAAACTCCTCGAGGGGCTTAGCAGCAGTCAAATTGCGGCAAGGGTGCACCTCTGTGCTTTCGAAAACGGCCGTTCTAGCTCCAAGCGGAGATATCACGTTTGAAGAAGCGGTGCAGCTACTGAAAGAGGCCGCTGCATCTTTCGAGGAGTCCGGGGATATTGCATCATGGTATCTCGCATTGGTACTAGGATATTTGGCCGGCCACCAGACTCCCAGAACCCATAAAGATCTTGGTCGTTTAGCTGTGCTGGAGGGAAACTCTGAAATCTTCATACAGTACCTTGGACTGCTGGCGCTACGCTTTGGTGACTTCTACAAACATCGTGTTGGACAGATGTCGCTTGCGTTCCATGGATATGTAGCAAGTCGTAGAATCTTTACCGCTTTGGCTCTTCAAAAACCCAAGACGCACAGACATCTTGCAACAGTCGCTGATTTGTCAGACTTATCACTGCGACTTCAATTTGGATGGCAGCAAGTGCCACGGAAAGAGATCTCCTCGATGTTCGAGGAGCTTCTTGAGCTAGCTAAAAGCTTGCCAGTCACAGTTGGCGATGGCTTGTCAATCAACCTTGGGCATATAGCTTGGAGCATCGTCTTTCTTATTGAAGAATTCGTACAACTTATAGTTGAGCTGTCAATCTCCTCTGGGATATTCACGCAGGATGAAGAGTCTTCTTTGATTTCAATAGTAGGCCGAGTGACGCCACACCTTGAGTTGTTGCCAAGTCTGGCGTCTTACCTAGGACAGATGAAGCATCGTTACAAGTTCACGGCTGAATATTTGAGACTTCATAGCCTTTGGTATAGGAGCACATTTGATGGAAGTGCCCAAGATCTAAAAGAAACAGAAAGGAGTCTGCAATGCTTAGCTAAGCAAAGTCTGGAAAGTAAGGAGCTCTGGCCGTCAACGATTCTATTGTGTGGTCAAATTTCGGTGGAAACCGCACATTACGTAATGTTATCCTGCTCCTCCACTATCCTTGGTTCTATCGACCCATGGCCAAATAACGTAGCTTGGTCTGTTTTTGGCTCCGAATGGTTCACTGCTTATGGACGACTTCTTGCGGTAGAGCAGTCACTCGAAGGTGCTGTTGCCATGAAGAATTGGCCGTATGCCCGGGATCTGATGCAGATTCTCGAGCGGTTAGCACCTGGATACTTCTCGAGAAATCGCTGTGCTTCAAAGACCCCAGCGGGGAGGCGAGCGTTGCTCGCGGCTTTAATAGAGGACGGATTAGGTAGATTTGAGAATGTAATTCGACTTTCCCTCGCGGCATTAAGTGAATTATCTTTAAACCTGGAGTACAGCTTTTCCGACGTAGATGATCGGTCCGCATTCTTGTCACATCTAGACATGTCAAGAGTCCCTAATCTTTGCGCTAAGACTCTGGTCAAACCACGGGGAAAAGGCCACGTCCTATCGCCTGCATATGTATCAAGCACACCACTTCCTCCGGACGACTCCTCAGACCGACGAAAACACTGGGGTAAATTTCCGTCCTTAGAAGGTTCTCCATTGCTTCCTGAAATAGAATATTATGCGTGGCTTGCCTTATTCTATCTCGAGCCACAAGGGCAAGCTCGCTATACGAGCAATCACAACTCAGTGTAGACTTGAATGGATCTCGACGGGAATGGTCGGACGCCAGGTACAAATTTGCGCTTTTGCAATAACTGAAGTCGGCCACTCGACCACTAAGTCCCGAAGAGCAGCACGAGCTGAATGTCCTGGAAAGCGGTCAGGAAAACTTGGCCTGGAACCGAACTAGGGCCAATGTTCCTCTTACAAAGAGAGAAGAAGATCTCGCGACCATAGATCTTGAATACATTCCAGGAAACGCTTTAGTCATCTACACTGCTCTGTCCACGGAAGGTCTTACTGCGATCGCCTTATGGCAAGGAATGCATAAAGCCGTCTTCATTGAAGAAGCCAACATTCAGCAAATCGGAATCACAATAGCTGTCTACCTTGCAACAATGCGGGATGGCAAGGAAACGGCCGATCCAAGCACATTGGTTGAGATCTCCTTTTCCCTCTCGAAATTCTTGATCGCTCCGTTTGAAGAATTCGTCGAGATATGGGACCATATCATCTTCGTTCCCTCTGGTCCCTTGACACAGTTTCCACTTGGAACACTCTTCTTCAAGAAAAGCCCCCTAGTCACCCAGAAAGCCGTCTCCCAGGTACCCAGCCTGTCATACCTCATATACCTGTCAAAGCGTCCTCCAAAGTCCAGATCACCTGAGAAGAACCCCGTCGCCGTAGTGGCCAGACCTGGGAGCGTCCGAGAAGAGGCGCTGGGTGGAGAACGTGCGCTACCACTCGCTGGTATCGAAGCAGCTTTCGTATCTATGTTTCGCAAGGAGTCAGTCAGGAAGGCCCAAGACGTCCTACACCGTGATTTGGATGAGCTGCTCGGTCATTCCATTCTGCACGTCGCAACTCATGGATACATTGACGCAAGCGCTCCTTTACTATCAAGGATCTCATTCGGAGAACAGACGAGAGTTGTCGACATATTCGCATCTCCAAGCCGAGCAGACGTTGTCATATTCAGTGCATGTAATACCGCCACTGGCTTACAAAGCCCGGGAGAGAACTTCACCGGATTCAGACAAGCGATCCTTGCGGCCGGCGCGGATCTCTTCATCGGATCACTCTGGCCAACGGATGACTTGGCCACAATGCTACACATGGTGTATTTCTACACATATATTTTCTCCGGAGTAGACGAAAATATTGCGACAAAATGGCACCGTGCCACCGCAGAACTCGTAGACACAACCACAGAGGTTGCAAAGGCGAAACTCGAGTGGCTGATTGGGCTGTGGGTTGATATGGAACAGCATGGTAGGACTCCCGATTATATTGTTAGAAAAGGCCGAGAGAAGCTTGGGAGGGCAATCAAGAGACTAGAGAAAGGTTGTGTAAATTTTCGACATCCGTACTTCTGGGCACCTTTTATTCTCTACGGCTATTCTGAAGCACGGTGGAAGCTCGGGTCACCGCCTGAGAGTCCGTAGACACTAGATTTCGTTCAGATTGAGGGCTTTGGCACGGGACGGATCTATCCTCTTTCCTCGATATGCCTGACGACACTGCGGACGTGGGGAAATGGTCCGTGCAGTCAGGGGGGGGCGGGAATTTGAGACAACGCGAATGACAAATCTGGAAATAATAGCGATCACAATGTTCGAGGCAGCCGGCAGGACGGTAGATCTGGGAGCAGCTGCCCCAGAAAGTATATGTCGCACTCGACAAGGAGGGAAATTTGCCTTACTGGGGAAGTTGCGAGGAAGACGCAGTGGGTGCACGCAGTGGGCGCCCGCAGAGGGAACAACGTTAAATATCACTCAACTTATCGCAACCAACCGAGTACCTGCGTGCCCACAACCAGGACGGCAATATCTCATCCTCTTACACCCATCACAAACCTACCAAACCCAACACCTACGACCCGCAACCACCGCGCCCGCAACGCCTCGATTTCGAGTAAGCCATATTCCAGCACTTCGACTTGTGGCTTTCTATTTCCACCCATGGCAAGGTTTTGACACCGGAGTTAGCATTTGGGGGTGCCATTTTCGATCGGGAAAGGGAGTTTAGATGGAGCGACGAGGGAGCACTGAAGGAGCACGAGGAGGCACTAAGGGAGCAGGGGAGCACTAGCAGGGGAAGGTACTCAGGAAGCAAGCAAGCACAGAGGATTAGGAGGGGGCGCAGCATATGGGAGCCTAGATTAGCTGTGTTCAGCCTGGCTTTAGTTGCTGTTGAAGTTTGGCCCTAAGCATCTATAGAGCTGGTCGCCCAAGAGACAAGAAATACCCCCGGAGCTGCCCAATCTTGTAAATTCGGGCTCTGTGCTTAGGCCCAGCTCTGGGGACTAATCCTGTCGCCTAGGGGACCAACTCTAAGGTACCTAGTGCATCTCTAGGGGCATCCACGTCAGCCCTGCAGGATGATACTGCTAGGGGGTGAACTCTTGCAGGGCCTGGGATAAGCGTTGTGCGGTCACAAGTAATTTCATAGCTAAGCGGGGCCCCTTGAAGGCAGGAATATAGGTGCGTAGTACACGGCACTTTTTCATTGACAGATGAACTTGCCTAAGTTTGTCACCCTTGCCGCTGGCCTGTACGGGAATGAGGTCGGAATTCAATCATGGTAGTGCGGTGTGATAATGGTGTGAGTCCAAGTATCATATTTCAAATGGCAGGGAAAAAGAGTGTAGCCCAAACGGACGTTGATGGAGCAATGTCAGACTCCCACCTGTTGCAGCTCTGCGTGGCGGATCCACAAGCGAAATCAGCATGGGCAATTGGAGTAATGGTATAGATCGAATGGTAGGGAGCTGAGCCGGAGAACATTAGAGTAGATCATGCGCAATAGCGAGGACAACTAAGGTCCTTTTGTTTTTGTCGTGAAGGGAAATATGTGCTTCAATTACTGGATTCCTTTCCTATCCAAATGCTCTTGAATCTTGTGTGGCTTGATAGCCCTCCCTCTTCGCCATCTCAGCCAATCCTCTTGCAGCAACTCCCACCGCCCCTTCGCTCAAAATCTCCGGCAACTCTTTCATTTGCGCCCCCAGCGCTCTGACCAAGGTCTCTTTGAATTCTAGATCATTGATACGATCCCCCATCAGCAACACCTTGCTCGGCCGCGGATAAAAAGGCTTCTCAATCATGATCTGCTGGAGTTTCAACTCCACCGCACTCCAGTACTCCTCTGGTTTTTCCATCTCAACATTTGCATTGTAGCCGAGGTCGAAGTCTGCAAGATACCGATACGGCGGCTCCCAGAGCGCATACACGGACCGAATCACAGATAGCGAGACCGAAAGTACGGTGTCGGTATACAAGACCGCCATGACAGTTTCAAAAGTCATGTTATATTGCTCCTGTTTGCACGCTTCCGGGTCCGTCTTGTAGTCGGTGCAGAGCCCGTACCCGTACCCTGCATACGCAGCGCTAGTTTCGTACAGAATATTATGGCCCACATAGCCCACTGGGAAGGTAATATACTCTAAACCTACATACTCAAAAGCATCATGTAGGTCCTCGTCGTAGAGAGCGACGAGGTTCATTGTCGTTACGCCCGCGGACGTGATTGGCCCGACTTGTTCCTCAACGGCGGCGCGGAGCGCCAAGAGCAGCGTCGCGAGGTGGCCGACGTCGGAGGAAGCGGGTAGGCCGATGGCTTTGCGCGCTTTACGCAGGTACTGACGGGGCATGTCGTCCCATGATTCGCCCATGTTGAAGTATGGTGGTGATGGATGTCTGGAAGATTCAAGGGAGAGCCGCTGGAGTACTTCATTGTAGCCTTCTTCTGCGGAGATTGTGGTGAGTGTTTTGGTTGTCCCGTTGCAGAAGCTCACGGCAGCTGATCCGTATGATGCTGTAAGATCGAAGCCGACGCCGAATGCAGGCTGCGAGGACTGATCCAACGCGCTGAATACTTTTTGAGGTTGACGCCTGGCTTGTGCAAATGCTGTTGTGGTGAAAAGGCCAGCAGCAGTGAGTAAGTGAAGCAATGAGTGCATAATGCTCTATCGATAAGTGGTTCTCTTTTTATCGATGAAAAAGAAGTTGGTGCGCGCTCTGAATGTTTTTCTACATCACAGGAAGAAAGACAGTGGGAGGCTGGGGCTGCTGCCTGAATGGATTTTCTTGCGGGTGAGCGCCTCAATCCTGGAGGATCATTGATACACCGGTGGCGGGGCACAGGTTATGGGCATGACATGATACACGGCTTGGCTGTTGATCTTACGCACAGCTGAGCGGTAGTGTTGGTGGTGCCTGTCTCAAAGTCTTGTCTCATGTATCAAACCCAAACCGATGTCGAACAATTATAGAGTACAGTAAGATTAATGCAGGGCTGTCGGGGCTGCTTTAGGCGTGTGCAAGGCGGTTTGGAATCTCTTGGCGCAAAAAAAGAAAAAAAAAGAAAACCACCCCCACATTGTCAGATATCCAACTAAATCTGCATACAAATTCCCACATTCCAAACCGTTTTGCACACGCTAATTGTCTAAGCTACGGTATCTTTAATCAACTGGGCCAAGCCATTCACTAGTCAATTCCCCTACATATCCTGATACAAGGATGCTCCAATTGGACGGGTTGTGGCCCTGCTCACTATGCTTCTACCTCGAATATACTCTAGTGATAGCCCAGACCGAAATCACTGTTTACGGACTGCGAAAACCAGGATGATTCAATCATCTGTTAAGTTCCACGTCTCAAGGGTCCTGCTCACCATGCCTCTACCTCGAATATACTCTAGTGATAGTCCAGATCGAAAACGGTGCTTGTGGACTGCGGAAATTAGGATAATTCAACCATCTTTCAAGTTCCATGCCCACGGGACCTGCTCACACCGCTGCCCCTCTTAGTCCAACGGTACTGTTCAAAAATCCATTGGCTGACAAGTCACACGATTGTGCAACTCTATCCCTTTGATATATGAACTGCATAGAGGGTCGAGGTTTTCTTAGTTCAGCTAAAGGGCCATACGAGACGGGAAGCTTCAGGGTTCCGAGCAATGGTTCGTGGCACTGCAATATGAAGGCACAGCGAGAATCGGCCCTTCTCTTCTGTTGTGTTGCATGCCAATTCTGGTAATATGAGCTTTGATGAGGACATATATAACGGGCAGCGACTTCGGAGCGAATGTGTAATTCATCTGCCAGCAACTATTACAATCTTGATATCTAATCCCATAAGAATTCGTTCCTTTGGCAAATCTTTGAGAATCCCACGCACGCAACACTATGAAGTCGATCCCAGATACTAATGGTATTCTTGGCTTCTTGAGTCTGACGAGCCTTGCTGCAGCAAGCTTCCTGCCCGATACCTATCATCAACTGGACCGAAGAGCTGGACAAGCTTGGCCATATGGTGTCATTGGAGATTCTTGGGGGTCTGGCGTCTCATACAACACCGCTGTGCTGTATGACGACAACAAAGACAATTGCCTTCGTACTAAAGAATCCCATGGCCCTCAGATGGAAGCTGATCCTAACTGGGTCGGTCATGATCCATCAGGTCTCCGGGATGCAGCCTGCTCGGGAAGCAGGCTTGTGGACGTCGCTTTAGGCCAACACCAGATGGGAAAGGTGGGCAACCCAGACGTTGTCATCATGACCTCTGGTGGCAATAACGCTGGTTTCGGAAATATCGTCGATGTCTGCATCTACCATTCGAGCCCAACCCACAATTACGGCAACGCATATGCGAATGACCCTGACAGAACCGGTGATTGCGCTAAAGGCCTCGACGCCGCTTTAGACTACATCACAGATGCAAATAAGATGGCAAACGATCTCACCCAAACACTTGATGACCTTTTCGCTGACCCAGCCGTGAGCGGTAATTCCAACTTCCTCCTATACCTGACAGGCTATGCGCAATTCTTTGGCACAGATTATGATAAGTGGTGCAACTCGGAATATTGGAGCATCCCAACCCTCAATCCATCCAACCAAACTCCATATCTTAGCGTGAGTCTGCGGCAGGCTTTCAACGACCATGTCAGCAAAGTCAACAACCTTTACAAAACCACCGCCCAGTCGGACAAATATAAATCCAAAATGCGCTACATCGACGTCGACTCGGCCTTTTCCGGCCACCGGTTCTGCGAGCCCGGCGCAACCCACAAGGACCAGCTCAACACAGACACTAATTTCGCCGGAGTCTACCTCTGGAACCTCAACTGGCCGTGGCAGGTCTCCGGCCAGGGAGCCCCGAGCCCAGCGGCAGCCCAGGGTAACGTAACCGCTCAACAGGCCGAGGATGCCCTCAATGGTCAACCAATCACAGCTTGGAGCGCAAGCGGAGGAGCGGGCAACGAGCCGGGAAATGGCTGGAGGTTGCGTCCATTCCATCCCAGATACACCGGCTACACTGCCATCAAGAACGCTATATTTGCCCAGTTGAAAATCGATGGTCTGCCAAAGCAGAACGCCGCTACTGCCTCCACCATTACTACTGGCTCCGCCATTACCTCTACTCCCACAAGTACTATTGCTTAGGCTCCCAGGCTGTAGCCATGTCGACAATGGGACGCAATTTCAGTGTACGGATGAGGGTATACCGGAGCCCAACCAGAATAATGGTTGCTATCTGTGGAACCAGCCACATGGCAACTGATCAGTGTTTTGACTCATTAGAAAGACATCTCGCGAATGTAATAGATCTGTGGGATTATTGGAATGAAGGAGTAGTACCTGTTCCTTTTGTACAAATACTTGCAAAGTAAATACACTGTACAACAATCTTAGAAACAAGGTTCATTGTCTGGAAAAATCCTGCTGGTGGGCGCATTCCACTTCGTGCCATGCAGATGCCACATCACTGTCTATCTGACTACCCACTCTCAATAAACGTTTGTGAATGTCTAACCTATAATTTCATTGAGCCGGTTGGTGCATGTGCGTATAGATGTCGTCCACCATTAGCCAACGAAGCCTTGCACATCGGCAAACAACGATTACTCAGCTATCCCAAATCTTAAGTGACCAGTCCTTCTCGTGATTCGACGTCTATTCACGCTGCTCGAGGCATAAAGACCTGCATTCTCGGATACCTAATTAATCATCTGATTTAGTCTCTGTTCTTCGGCGTTTGACCGACGCATTAGTCGAAGGTGAGGCTTCTCTAGTCCTAGAATCTGAAGTTGCGGCCGTTATCGATGTTTCGTGGACATACTGCTGGCCTCGTGGATGGGTTGAGCTTAAACTGATTGTTTGAGCCGATAGGGATCTCTTTGCTGTAAAGCTTCCGAGGTACTTTAGTGACCATCTCCATTCACTATCATTTACTTGTCTCTTCACTTGAAAAAATTGATTCTCTCTTAGCGTTCTCTCTGATGTCTGGAAAGGCGAGTATTGCAGCATCGGGACAAGGAAGTCTCGCTCCCCAAGAATGATGACAGCTGCCAAATATCCATATGGAAATTGGTCAAAGATGCAAGAAAGGCTTCTTGTTTCACCAACAGCCGATATTTGGAATATGTCGTCTTCCTGGTCATATAATCTCTGATCGATCCAGTCGCGGTCGATATGTTCTATATTCTCCCTATGTTTACCATCCATTTCTATGGACCTGATCTGCTCGACAACAGCTGCAAGTCCGGCAGTATTCGAAGGAACTTGACAACAAGTCGCCATGAGACGATCGTCGATGCGGACACACATCTGAAACACAGCCTTTGCGGGACCTTGTACGCCCTTGCAGATGCGAAACGCTGTCCAAATTTGACAGATGCATGGAGCGCAATAGATGTACACCTTGTACTTCTGGATTGCAAGTTCCTTCCCTTCAAGGTCGGCGTCCCTTTGGAGTTCAAGTAGCCTAATCATATTGACGCCCAGCCTCGCTAAATTTATTGTAGAAAACAAGCGAGATGTCAGATCCCAGGGTGGCGTTTCGTTTGCGAGATGGCTTGGGTCCGTAGAGTGACCGAGATTCTCATATGAGAACAACCGGCCCAGACTTGACTCACAAGAAAGGTCTCCAGAGACCAACATACACGGCGCTGTCAAGACTAGAGACACTCCAACATCGGTATAGCGGAATGGATCTGAGATATCTGAGTATAATAAAGGGAAAACGTATAATGACGTCTATAACAGTACCTTTGAACTCGAGTGATGGACTCGATGTAGGGGCAATTGGACTTGTGTCTGTACGCCACTCTGCAACGTTTCGAAGATCTATGGTGCTTAAATCAGAAGCATCCTTGACTGTTCTGGCTATACTAGCCCATTCGAGCTCTGGATATACGACTTCGCAAGCTGTATCAACGATGCGAAGCTTCGAAAGCTCTATTGTTGCAACGCTGCTTTGAAATGTCTGATCGCGGGCTGCCGCGGGAATGGGGTAGACTCTTTCAAGGCCATCAACCAGCTTCTTGAGATGCGCAACTAGACCTTCGAACTTTTCTTTGTCGATAATTGCCCAAACGGTACGCGAGGCGAGACTTGTAGACGTAGCGTTTGGCCTGCGACCTCGCAAGCGGATATAAAGGCGAGATGTCCGGAAAAGATTCAGAAGTTGGAAACTAGGAAGATCCCGAACAGACGCCGTTGATCGAGTTGTTTCTGGTACCTCTCTAAGGCCATACTTGTCTTGAAGAGTCTTATAGTCCTCTAGCAAGCTCTTGATGGCATTTAGGCTTCGAGCCAAGAGGGACATTGGCTCAGACGTATCATCTTCGGTCGTAGCAGTGTCTTCAGCGACATTGCCTATACCAATAGCATTGCCCCAAATGAGCATGCGCGATTTGATCAGGTCGAATTCGAGTTCAAGAAGCTCATAGTCGGCATGCTGCGCTTGGCCGGCTTTAAAGTATTTGAAACACTCGACACAGGTACTAAATAACGTTGCTACTCCTATGGAGAAGCTGATGGGCTCGATGGGGACCATTGTGTGCTTTCCGAGGGTCTTGGTAGAATTATCGTGAAGGAAGTCGAGTCAAAGTCAAGCGACTTGCCCCAGATATAAGGCGTCAGAGGCGGAGGCAGTGCACTGTGCACTGCCTCCGCCTCAGCGACCAGGCTCCGACGACACAAGAAATTTCGCCTTACCTTTACACAAATACTCGTGATGAATCAGTTCCATTGGATTCAAATCAATTTTGCATCTACTCATAGAATCTCTTAGTAAGGCAGCGTGCTGGTATGTTGTTCTTGGGTGCTTCAGCGCTTGATTAACTACTATCGGTTTAGTAGTAAATAATGGGACGCGGGCCCGCAAATCTTGGTGTTGAGAGTGCTGAGGCATTTAAAATATGATGTGGCATTGCAGTGAAGTCGCTCCTTCACTGTCATGCCACAGACATAATATTTGTCGAGCACAGCTCGCTTAGCTAGATAATCAAGCGTTCTACCACCTGAATTCAACACTTGGCGTAGAAAAATCCGCTCCACAAGTCCCATTATTTGATAATAGCCCGAGAGTGGCTAGGCGAGATAGACATCATGTGAAGAAACAACTTCACAACAGTGTCACAGTATTTGAACAGCTGAAAATGCGATTGCTTTACGAGTAGGTAGGCTTAGGTGGTCTAGCACAGAGGCTATATCATGGAGCACGGCATGCCCGAGGAGTATTCATGCTAGCGCCAAGAGAAGGGGCGTTTAAGTGGCTTAAGGAAAGGAACATTATGCCTGCCAGTATTAGGCGTGTCAATACTAACACCACAGACTATGAACAATATATACGCCATGCCGACCAGCATTTCTCAATACGCATGAATCCGGTGAGCGGCACTGGAGGCGCTGACAATGCGTATGCAAGGCCGGAGATCAAAGACAAATTGATAAGGGGGTTCCCAAAGGCTGTTGCGCTGATTTATACCAATGCCCACGCTCTCTTCCCTCGTTGGAGAACCGGATCCCAGTCGTTCTATGAGTCTCATATTTGTACACCTTGGACCCAACAGGCTACACAATACACATCTTTTTATCAAGACAACTATCAACCGCGTCTCATTAGCAACCCTGTTCACCTACTGACCATGACCGCTAGTTACGGCTTTCCATCGGCTACGGTATTTGCCCAGCCTCTTAGTATTGGCGGAAATGGGGGCACGGAATCCATTGAGTGCAAGACTGACACAGGCTTGCTCGTTGAAAAGCTTGGGGCATGGTATAGTGATCAGGCTCTGCAAGCAATTCAGGTGACCTACACAGACGATTCCGTGGGCCTGGTTTATGGCACATTTCAAAAAGCCTACAGTGAAATCACCTTCGCTCTAAACGAAACCGTCACTAAAGCTAGCCTATGGGTTGAAGGTGTCAGGAAACGAGCCGGACATATTTAGATTGTGACGAACCAAATTCAGCATCTTGACGTAGGGAAACATGTGAACGGCCAAAACGAGTACCCCATTCAAATCGGGTCTGGGATTCTGGCGGGAGTCTGCGGTCATAAGGCCACCAAGATTGATATACTTGCTCTGATCTTTCTACGCCCGATCGACAGCACCCAAATCACTGACCTCGAAATGGGGGCCTTATCGACAGTGGGGAACGGTCCTCAGTCGAAAATATTGGACACAACAACGCAGTGTAAAAATACCAAAGAAGACCTTAAATGGACCTTCTCGAACGCGCTACAGAAGACCAACACTAAGACGATCAGTTCAACCACTACCAATACCATTGGAGTCAAGGCTACCACTGTTGACTTCAAAGTTTTAGCGAAACTACCATCCATAGATTTCGAAGTCGAGGCGACTGCTAGCACCGAGATCGGCTGGAGTATTGCATGGGCCGAAATTGACCAAACCGCGAGGACCGACTAAATCACCCTGACATGGAGCATCTCCGGAGAATGCCAGCCGGGGCCGAACCAGTCATATGCACGGCATCGGCCGTTTACGGCGAGGGTGAGTTCCCCTACACATCAAAGACAACCTTATTATTCGTCAACCCGACAGCCTCCCTCTCATACACGGAAAAAGGTCTTTTCAAAACCCAACAATGGGCGAATGCGGCCGCCAAAGCGAAAATTCCAAGAGCGTGGTGCCCATCACTTCAACAACCGCGCCGAGTACAGCACCTGCAGTTGGCAACGCAGCACCAGCACCAGGATTTCGGCTCGTAAGTGCTATCTCTTCCTTCCTCTCAAAAATTTACGCGTGAACTGAATGTGAAGTAAAGCTTAAGCTAAAGTTATCTTTACTATTGCGGCAGATATGTAGAACCTGGCTGTGAATACGTTTATTGGCCAGGATCCTGTCCAAGTGAGAAAGGAAAGCAGGCGGCGAGAGTCTGCGCGCGAATGTGAAGTATAAGGTGGAAGAGCGTCACATTAAATAGTAGGTGGGTCCGAAAACGATTGCGCTCTTGTTGCAGAACGTGCCAATAGTATCGTCATACCAAAAGCCTGGTCAATAGAAAGTGGTCATCTCCATGTAACACTCCCCTAAGCCTCACACTGCTGTTCAGCATTGACATAATTCTGATTAATCGATAGAACCCCCCAAATACTGAATCGGCGCCTCCCCACCACCAAAATTGCTATTTCCCTCCTCACACGTCTGCTGGTAGAAATTCGGCGCCGCTTTTGACGGAAAATCCGTAAAAGGATTCGGTTGCTGGTCCTTAGCCGTCAAGTCCCATATGCGGACGTCGCTTTTGCTCAAACAGACAGTGGTAGAGCCTCCTGGGCTGGTATCGAAGATGGGGCGATTACCCTGTGTGGAGCTCGGGGGATGACAAAGGTGTAGAGGGGTGTAAGGCAGGTTTCTAGCACATCCTCAATGTTCGGGATGTCGCCTGAGATAGGCATGTTGGCTGCGAAAGAGTTGATATCGCTAACATCGCCCGCTGCCGCCGTGAGAGCGGATTGGTAGTTTGCCAGGAATTGGGTGATTATTTTACCAAAATTTGCGCCTATTGCTGTTACGTCGACTCGTTGGGATCCAGTAGTTGCCGTTGGCCGAAGGTACTTCGCGACTTGAGGCGCTTGCTAAGCGGCAACGCGGAGTCCGTTGAGCAGGTCCTGGACGGCCGTTGCCCCTTCATCGGCCCCTTTGAAAGCGGGGATGAAGGCGGGGTCTACGGATAAGGCAGCCATGATGCAATCCCATGCTGTCGACTGCGGAGCGACAAGGTTTCCGATACTGACGATGTTGGCCAAATCGTCGCTTACAATGCCCAGGGCCTTGCTGATGGCGTTGTAGTGATTTGCAAACAGACCTATTAAATTGTAAATGCTCCAGGCCACGTAGAAAGCCCGTTGTGAGTTTCATAAGGGTTGCAAGTCCTTCCACATCGGTTGTTTACATTCTTCGAGTTGATCTCACAATTAATTTGGTGTCAGCGTTGCTATTTCGAAAGGAACATTGGGCTGTGGAAAGAAACTATCACTGTGAAGTCCCGACAGTCCATTCCCGTTCCGTTCCCTGCGCCATCATAATGCCACATGTCTGCTGAAGTCTTCATCGGCAGATTGCGTGAATCAGAGAACTCCCGATTTGGCAGGGTCTTTCTACTTACTGGTTCAGCTTCAATTCTGAGCGTATAATGCCTACAACTACGCCAAGTTTCCGATATTCTTGGTTCAGAAGAAACGGTTGGCTTCGAGGTTGACGTCTCGCTTTACTGCCCATGCTCGCTTGGAAGTGAATCAATGTTTGGGTTCTGGGAATCATACTGATGTACTATGAGGGTGTATACGGAGATGTGGCAGTCATTGGTTTTTAAGATTCTTGTACCGACATATTTTTGTAGTACGCGAGTTGATATCCTAACCGTTTACCAAGGTGCCCCTAAGAAGGTCCCCCCGGTGCAGGAAAAACAGAATCCCCGGCGTCCCTTAACGGCGGATTTTCAACAAGACCGATCGGACTAGGGTGGGCCCGGCCCGCTGCACAGCGTAAGATTACTTGGCGCATTCCTGGGGTACCTTCTGCCATTTGTCTCTCTCAGGGTTGTTTTCATGCTCTTATTATCAATAGCATCAATCCACCAGCTTTGGAACCTTGTTCGAGAGTATGATCAAATATGTTAAGAATCTTTTTGCAGCGACTGGATGCTCCATAGTGTCGCTAATGAACAGGGTAGTCCCTGCTGGCTTACAGGACTTTACTATCCACCCGCCGCAAAAGCGGCCTGCATTTTGCTCGGAGTATCCTCCGCATTCCTTCGTCGCTTATCACAATACAGCTTCGGGTCTTCAAAATTCCGGTTTCTTGGTTTTGTGAAGAATGTCGATATGAGGCTAGACTCGCAAGAATATACCAAAAAGGTTCACCAGTCGTCATCCATCAGCCGTCAGCCCTAATCCACAGTACAGACCCTTTTCACGTTGAGTCGCAAACGTTGGTGTACTGCAGAGAGCTTGTGCTGGTTGAGGGAAGGGTGGGTACACCTACAACGTCACAAGCGTCTGTCTGGCGGAAACGGGGTTGAGCCTAGACGAACCGCTATCCAATCATTCCACCCAGCCTCCACTGATGAGACGTTCTATGTGGCCAACATCGAGATGTACCAGGGTCTTGAAGTTGGTGATCTTGAGAGTTGGGGGCCTTCTCTGCCGTGTCTCCCATTATCAAGCTACTTAGCGAGCTCACGCTTATCATAGACTCCGGCTAATGAATACTCTTCACCAAAAGCGGACCAAAACCAAACATGTCTGATCAGGCACACTACATGAACTTCTCAGCGACCTATGCTGCAGGCCTCAGAAACGGTCAGCACGTTGCCGTCTCGGAGCGCCACAAATTGCGTCTCGTTATCTACATGGTGACTAGGCCCGAGAAGTTTGGAGTGCCTAGTTCCGCATCACTATAGTAGCAGAAACAGCTTGTGAACGCCTGTTCCTACTGTAAGACATGGTATAAGCTGTCTACAGACTCTTTGCACGTCAGGTCGGTAGCGTTCCCGAAGTCGCACCCTGTACATCAACCGTACAACGGCAAGAAATGCCCTGTACCGCGGGCACACCACCAACTCGACCTGCGAAGGGTGTGTAGATGCTGTGTGCTCAGCCTTAATTGATGATCATCATAACAGGTATCAATCTTAAACTGGATGGCGGATTCGAAAGGCCGCTATCGATTTGCGAACATTCCCTCATCATCTCAGATCCACACATCTCTACCTCGATTCGCTTGTCTTCGAACATTACTACGAAGAGCTATGATCGCTCTCTATGCCCTGGCGAACATTTATAACTCATTGGACGTTGCACTGGCTTTGGAGCGTACGATTGGAGCTTGCTGTGCAGTGGTTCGCTTTGAACCCTCTCATCATAATCTTGGGGTGTTGCCTGATGCCACTACTGGTTGGTAGCATATAGACCACCAACTTCTTTTCCAAATAAAGCGCGGCTCAGCTGAAAAGACGGGAGTTGACGCACGGAATTGCTCCAGGATGATTCGAGGTCGCCAAAATTCCCATAAGTGGCAAAGGGGCGTGGGGTCAAGGGACCCGCCTGGTGTGTGAATTCCCCATCTTCCCAATGTCGGTGTTATCCCCCTTCATTTGCGTAAGGCTGGACATTCCACCTGGAGTTGGCCAAAATCGTGTTATAAAATTAAGACAATTGTCTGTCAGATGGCTGCCTTGTGGCAATCTTAATCGGAGTTCGACATGATACCCCAAAGGACCTCCATAGTTGATCGGTAAGGTAGGCCGTTATTACCCTTGCAAGGTATAGGGGCGGCCTGTCCACGCTTGGGTGATTGGTGAGAATTACTTTGCTGCGCCCTACATCCAACCACGGTGTTGGTGGGAACATTCTCGAAGGGGAAGCTTGAAATATTGCTGACAAGGAGTAATATTGCACTAGTTCGCCAGTGTTGAGGCACGATCAATTATTAGCCAACATGAATGGCCAAGCCTTATGGGTGGGTACCATCACAAGCCGCAAACATTGAGACATAATTTGCGGCCGGCAAAACCAGCAGCACAATGCTCAGCTTGAATGAAATGCGGGCTGAAAGTTCAGCTTCTCAGGCCCAAGTCTAGCATGGCTTCAAGGCCTGAGTATGACGTTGGCGGAATACTGTCCACGAGGTTTGAAAGCGACATCGAAAATACTGCCTATATAAGGGCCCAGTCCGGTCGTTGTTCCCTTCCTTCATTGGCCATTAAGCATCTCTCCAGACACAGTTATATCCAAACACGGCCAAGCCCAAGCACTCGTTCAATCCCACTTCGCTCGTACGACTGAAATATAGACAGTCCGTTTCCCGCCAAACCAATACTTCACCATGCACTCCACCACAGCGCTTGCTGCTGTTGCAGCAATGACAAGCTTTATGCTTGTCTCAGGCACCCCAGTGGGAGAGTCAGCAAAGATCTCCGTCCCTTTCCCTACGGGTGAAGCGGCTGTCACCGCCCATCCTCCTGTTCCTACCTTCGGCACTACCCCTATCGAAGAGCCAGATGCCGCTGCCGCCCTGGGAAATTCGAACGTCCGCAACTACTGCCCCTACCCTATCTACCTCTACTCCTGCAACCAGCAGGGTTGTGGGCCAGTAGTAACTGTTGCAGCCAACACCGGCACCTGGAGCGCCCCCATCAGCTCAACGACTGGTGATGGCGTCTCTATCAAAATCGGGACCGCTCCTGGAGAAGTCCAAAAGGCTATTTTGCAATTGGAGTACACCAATTCAAACGGCTTAATCTATTTCGATGCTAGCCAGGTCAATGGAAACCCTTTCGGGCAATACGGTTATACCCTCACTGATAATGTTGGCTTGGAGGAATACTGCGCCCCTCCCTGCACCAGCTGCCCATTCGTCTTCTACACCGCCACTGATGGGACTGTATACAATATTCCTAACTCTGACAGCATCGGTTTCAGCCTCTGTCAGCATTCTGGTTAAAGCAGTCTGACGCCTAACGCCTTGTGCCATCGGAAGGCAGGCTGAAAAGGATCATAGGAAGAGAGTATATGTACTTGTCAGCATTGCATGGGAGAGGAACAAACTCTGGATCTGTTTTCTTTGTTTCTGGAGTGCTTGCGCACTACTCCATGCCACTCATTTAGCGCAATGTAGAAGCAAACATACATGCCATCACATGTATCCAGCCTACCATATGATATCCTGCTCCACTGTGACTGTTTACTTGCATTCAGCAGAATTGTAATATCATGGCGCATGCTAGCATAAGGCCCGTCTTCAATATGGTGGAAGAAAACATGATTTCAGAAGAGTGCCTCATAGAACTTGAATTTCAGGAGAGGTAATAGAGTTATGCCGTTCAACTGCAGACGGCAGCTTACAATGGTTTCCTTTCACTCGAGGCCCTGATCTATAGGGACCTACGATCCTTGTCGGACATGCATGAGAAGCCAGACGATGAGCAGGTCTATCGCAGGCAGCTGGATGAAAGCCTGCAAGACAGACAGTAAGCTGCTGACTCGACCCTTCCTTCACTTATTAGCTCTCCTCAGTGGTTGTAACTGCTCCATCAAAAGCGACGCACGCCAAATGTCCAATCACAGCAGTGTAAGCATGCGCACTGATGGAATGATGTGGGGGTTGACAAGATGGGCCCGACTGATCCGGGCCTAATATCTAATACGCCATATCACTCACTCCATGGTATGGTCGAAGAAGAATAGAAACTCACCGCAAGCTTGCCTTCCTTCTTATTGTGTTGCCGTCGCACGCATAGTGGACAGCCAACATGGCTTGAAGGGATCGCCATCAACGAACATGTCGTCTTCCACCCAGGCCGCTCTCCTCCAGCACTTTTATTTGTGGCATGGTCATCGTATTCGAAAAGGTCGGGCAAGCGCTTGGCGTTAGAGTTAAGGTACCTTAGTCACCTCTCAGCCCTATAGAAATACCTAGCGTGGCCGCCTATACAATTCCAACCAAGTCATCATCAATTTCTAAAGCTTGGAAGCCCATAGTGCAGGATTCTGTGCTACATGCGAGCCCAGGTGGCTGGAAGGTGCTAGATTGGACGCCAGTCAAATTCCAAGAACTTTTGCTTGCCATGGTTGCGCGGGTTTCAGCGGCAGTCATTGTTGGTCAGCCAGCATGGTACGACGAAGCGTGGTTGCAGGTATCGACTAGATATGCCGAGCATGCCACCGTTACTTTATTCACCCTCAAAGCCATGCGAGTAATCTTACGACTCATCTTCAGTCTTGTCCTCCCCTCGTACTGGGCTGCCTCCACCTGGGTGTGCAGAAGAGTCGGAATTCTCGTCCCAATGATATAAGCGAGACGTAATGCAGAAAGAACAGATCCGGACTTTCATCAGCCGAAGGAATTTTTGCAGGGAATGATTGACAGTGCCAATGATCACGATAGCCATCCTGAATATTGAGCCGGTCGGGCTCTGATCATGGGTTAGTGCTCCTCTGGTCAGGGTGAAAAGCTGAAAATGTGATGCTATACAAAATCCTCAGTTCTAAGCCCCCACTCCTCGCTGCCGTTGATCCTTGCTGATGCCATCGGGCGCGACAGGGAGCGGAGGCCCATCGCTGAGACTTGTTCCGTCTACGCGACAGGAAACCTGGGGCGTGATGGCTGAGCTATCTAGGTATGGATATACACAGGCGTGGGTGGGTGGGGCAAGCTTGCAGCTCAAACCGCTGGTGAGACGCTGAGTAGAAGGTGCAGCAAAATAGCTCCTAGAGATGCAAAGGACTGAGGAGTCGGAGCAGGTGGTGGCCCCTGCTAACAAGACTGCGTCTATCCTAATTAAGGTACCCTAGCATGTTGGCGGAGCTGCTAGTTGCCGCCAGCGAGGGTGCCATCGAGCACTAACCACCAACTAAATTGGTGCCCAAAATTAGTGGATTGTCGCCGTTCAGCGTTTTTCGTCCGATAGAGAGTACAAGCAAAGCGAAAGTCCAATTTGGTTCACAATTAGATCTTCTTGTTTCACTTATCTCTTTCAATCTTATTATGTACACCCCTTACCCTTCTCTCTATTCAGGTCATCAATGCATTTTTATGAATGTAAAAAAAACGTCTAGTTTAGCTCATACTAGGTGCTGATCAGAGAGGAGCTACAATTCCACTCGCGAGTGTGATTGGCCTCGTTCGAACGCCTCAAATCCGCTTTCTGTCAACGCTAGCACACTATTGACTAGTTGCACATGAGCCTGATATTCGGCCCCGCTCTATTCTACGTTTGTCATGCGATACGACGTCTACAAGGCCTGATGTTGTTCTTGGGTGGTAGAACGCTTGCTTAACCGGCTAAGCGAGCGCGCTCGATAATACTATGCCACAGCATTTCAGCACCTGAGATACACGTCGTTCATAGTTCCACAGTGCAGAATGGGCTTCCGATATCAACAGTTAAATCCCAACGAAATCAGGCTCCTCAAACCTATTTCTAGATCTTCAAATGCACTATCCTTCGAGATTATCCATATATCGCTCCTATCAAAGCCACGCTACGGAGCTTTGTCATATACCTGGGGTCCGCCCGGCGACACTCATACGATCCTGCTGAACGGACAGCCTTTCCCAATTCGACAGAATTTATACGACGCCCTCCAGCAGGTCCAAAGTTCAAAGCTCATCGATCAATACCTTTGGGTTGACGCGATCTGCATCAACCAAGACGGGGATGATGATGCATTACACGAACGTAGCCTTCAGATCACCCGCATGACGCAAGTCTACGAGCAGGCTACAAAAATCCTTGTCTGGCTCGGGAAGCCAGAGAACGAAGCCAACAATCGACTGGCATTCCCGATGATGAAGGTTTTCGAGAAAGGGTATCGGCAGATGGCCTTGAAAGGCCGTCCATACCAACCCTGGTGGTGGCCGCACAAAGCACGGACCGCCGGCCAAGATGTTGCAGACTTCTTTCTTAACCTTCGCCCAGCAAACGACAAGAAGATCTTCGATGTGCCTGGTTCTCGGACGTACAAAGCATGGCTCGGCATTATTTCCTTGTGGAAAAGCCCTTGGTGGACTCGGACTTGGGTTTTCCAGGAATCAACGATTCCAGAGAAATACACGACGATTTTCGTTAAGGGAGTCCTTGTGCTGCCACATTCGAGCAAAGTGAGGTTTCTATGTGGCGACCAAGAAGCCGGCTGGCCTGAAGTCACCACCACTACCCTGGTTGCTACAACCATATTAACGACTCCCGGCATAGACTCACAATTCCTTATGGGCGCCCAGAAATCGGTCGATAAGCTTGTCAAGTTTCGGTCGCAGCGTATTCAGCATCTTCTAGCGTCTTTCCTGGACATTTTACAGATGTTCCGAGACACACAATGCTTTGATCCAAGGGATAAGGTCTATGCCCCGTTATGTCTAGCACCTGACGATGTTCGCCGCTGTATTACGCCTGATTACGCTAGTAAGACAATTCTCGATGTATACACAGAGGTCGTTCAATACTATCTTGCACAGCCTGGGCATGATCTGGACTTCCTTGGGTACGCACTGTACCAAGAAGAAACACAAGCAGTGGAGACCCCTCAAGGCGTCAAGTCCATCCTGCCATCCTGGGTACCGAATTTTTCAGCCAGCCTAGACATTGTTCCCATTCCAAAGATTTTGCATGTTCCAGAAAACCTGGACCGGAAAGCTGTGGTGTTCTACGATAAGCGCGGCGTTCCGAGCAACAAGGAAGCATTGATTGCAGCTTATCGACCCTTGGGTGATGCTCCATCGAGGTCTTTCATCGAGGATAATACGCTCTGCACCAGCGGCGTGTATGTCGATACTCTTAAAGACGTAATCAAGAACACCGGGCCGGACCTCGACGTGATCCGGGCTATCGCCACAGAAAAAGGACGCAAGTGGGCCGTAGACTCGAAGCACAAGTATTTCACGGGCGAAAGCTTCGGCGATGCCATGCTTCGAACCTCTGTACTTGATTTGGTTTACGACGATTTAGGCAGACCCTCAGAGCGGGGCGGCAAAGCCGATAATGCATTCTTGCGCAGACCACGTGCCGAACTTAGTCTTGTGGAGTATCGGTATCAGATTAATATGAGGAACGCCCGGATCAAAGCATGTACTTTAAGGGACTTGGCGTTGAGTCAGAAGTCTTATCTGCTCATGATACCAAATACTGCGGTGGTAGGAGATCTGATCTGGGCTTTGGCTGGAGGGCAAGTGTTGTATATCTTGAGGCCAATGAAACCGGAGATAAAGCAGTATAGGTTCATCGGCGAATGCTACGCACACGGGCTAATGGATGGAGACATTTTGAGGAGGTTACGCCTAGGGGAAGTAAGGATGGAGGATATTTCTCTTATTTAGCTGTTGGCACTTGACGCAATATAAGGTCTTGAGAGGCGGCATCTGCCATGTCGCTGGCGCCTAAGTGAATCGAAGAGCTCTGGTCTGCTCGTTAAGACAACTCTTGCGGTAAGACTGGCTTAATATCTTTCGTCTTAGCGAGAAGTTTTAGGATTGTTCTGAAATCCTCTTCTCAATCGCATTCATCTAATCACACGAAATCAGTCGGTGTACGGATTAGCTCTTTGGACAGTCTTATGAGACCCTACGTTCGCTTTAATACTGTACAGCAGGTTGAAGATTGACCTCCCATCCAAGAACACCTCTCCAGTCCAGAATCCCCTAATACCCGAGCATATTTATTACACATCACATGGAGCACAGATCCTTGGCCTTGCCCAACCCCCTAACAAGGAAAAGAACAATCCATATTATCAACAGCCTTCCGATTTCCAAATATCAACCCACAAACCCGCCCATTCCTGAGACCCTATCCCCCATTCGAGCACGTCGCTAGCCCCGTCGTCGTCCTTGACGTCCAGCCCAACTCCCCATAATTAAATTGCACGTAATCCTTTTCGTGCTCCCCCGTAATGACGATGACGTTAGGGAGCTTGCTGACGAAATTGTAAGGGTCGGAGGTGTTGATAGGATCGCCGATAGGGTTGGTGGTGGAATCGGTAGAGGTCTGACCCATGACGGGTTTGTTGTTGTCATAGAGGGTGACGATAGCGTAGAGGTTAGTAGCGTCGGAGATGCGGTCTTGAGTTTCGATTAGATGGAAAGAGCAGGTTCCTGTTGCGTAGGCTGGGGATGGGGCGGAAGTGGAGGAGGGCGCTACTGTGGTTGGGGCCGGTTGGGGAGGTGCGAGCCCGCCGGCTGAGTTTTGGGTTTTCCGCCAAGCGGGGTCTACGAAACAAGAGCTTCCAACTGAGAAAGCTGAGACGTCTTGAGGTACGACGGCTGCAGCGTTGACGTATATGACATCGGGGTAGTCATCTTCGTCGGATGGTTCGTTGGTGGGAAGGCGTGGCCAGGGGTTGAGAAGCACGGCTGGTTGAGGCGGCGAGGCAAGGTCGAATTTTTGTTGGGCCCAGATCGCAAGGGCAGCTCTGGTCCAAGAATCTGCGTTATAGAACAGTGCTGTAAAATAAGCATGGTAGAGATGTTTCTGGGGTAGTCTTTAAGTGTAGATGACAGAGGTATCTCGAAGGGTATCTATCAACGAAAATATGGCGTCAGCACCTTATCCTCTTCAGCATCTCCGACCAAGAGCTTTGAAAAGTCAAGGCATCTAAAAGACTAATCCTCCTCATGCCCGTCTGATCATCTAACAGGAATTGCCCAAGTCTCACATAAGCCATAGCACCAGAAGATGCATCTCGCATCTTAAATACCCTTGTTTACAATCCTCCGCTGTAAGAACTCCCATGATGGACAGGTATCTCTCCTCCTTACCCGCTCTGTATGTACCCACCTTCTCGCCAGCGTTTAGAAGCTGATTTTTGCTGTTGTGCGAGAAGCATAGGAGCATCTTGGAATATTATGTCTGATTTGATTGCGTTGACAGTTCTACACCGAGCTGTTGTCTTTGGCGGTGCAGCCATTGCTCAAGTGTTTTGCCCTCGCTCACTTGTCCATTCGCGAGCGCCTTCCACTTCTTGCCTTTAATTTTCACGTATTGATGCGTCATGTCGCATCCTATCGGTTGGAATGCAGTGGCGCGCTTGGGATAGCATTCGGGACAAATCACATTGTTTGGGCAGGCAGCACATATATGCCCTGCACCTCGAGGGAAATCTTGGGAACAAGTATCGCAAATGTAGTCATGAAATCATGGCTCGCCAAACCACACCTTTTGCACTGATTGCTCCAAACAAATGCGAGCTTCTTCGAGTTTGTCCAGCTTCAAGAAGCATTCGCCCGTTGATAGAGAAGTTTCGTTGCGGTCACTTTCGTCTTGGCGGCAGATGTCTTTGGACAAGAGTTGTTTGACTTTATTTTCGAACGTGAGACGCTGTTCTTGTCGCGTTTTTGGTTCCAAGAGTGGGAAGTCCTCAAGGAAGGCATCTCTGATCGGCTGGTAATTTGAGGCGTAATCCAAAGGGGTAAGTCCACATGAATCACAAAGGGATAGATCAGCGTCTGCAGCAAGTAACTGTCTGACCACATCGGTCCTAAAACTTCTGCACGCTAACATAAGTGGAGTGTAGCATCTCGCACCTTGAACATTGACGTCTACATTATTCCTCAGTAAGAAACAAATGCTGTCCATCCTATCAAACTGCGAACCATTGTGAAAGGGAGTACAGCTAAATGATGTCGGTAGAGTAAGGCTTGCCCCCCCCTTCGAGGAGTTTTCCCAGAAACTGCTCGTTGTCGAGAAAGGCTGCGCAAGTGGCCGTTGAAATTGAGTCCTGCTGGGCAACATGTGTCACACTAGCGCCAGCTTCAATGAGGGTCAATGCAATCTCCTCATGTTCCCCAGCCAGTGCCAATAGCAGTGAAGTCGAGCCAGGATTGTCTTCTTTGTTTATTGCGATTTCCGAATTCTCTGCTTGAAGGTAGAACTCAATAATTTGTTTGGCCTTTGCTCGCTGCCAACATGAGCGGAGTCCTCTTGTCCACATCTTCCGCGTATGGATCCAGGTTCTCTTGCAAAAGATTGAAAATATCACGGTGTCCAACTTGGACAGCTGCATGTAACAAAGATTGGTTTTTGTAATTTAGGACACCAATGTCGGCTCCTTTTTGAAGCAACAGAGTCACCAAAGACTTGGATTCGCTTCCAACAACAAGATATAGCGGTGTGATAGGCTTCCCTATGAAGAGTCTGACGGTGCGTTTGGGTCTCTGCAAGCTACATCGACTGGAATACCAAGATCAATGTATTTTTCGACGGCGCTCATATGAATGTTCGAAGCAGCGATATGTATGGCTAGCCTTTCAGTTGTAGTCTCCGCGTATATTTTAGGCTGATCTTCAAGGCGGTCAATAAATTCAAGATTTCCACTTGAAGCGGCAGCGTGCACATGTAGCCAGCCGGCAGTGGTTGCCTGCACCGTAGGTTGCTTCTCATTCAGGTAGTCAAACACGTCCACCTGAACATTGCTTGCCGCAAGGAACAATGGCGTTGTATGGCTTTCAAATCATGGTGCAGGATCCAATTCCACGATAATTAGAGCGCAAGGAGGCACAAGGCACTCTAAGATGATCAACTCCAGTTCCACGGTGACCTTGCGGTCCTCTTCTGGGAGTAAGCACTAATACCATTATGTCAAGCATGAGCTGAAAAATTGTGATCGGGAGTCTCCACATTTGCACAGCCTCGTTGATTTGGACATGCGGGGAAAGGCTAGTTATCAAGGCGCTATTGTAGGTTGCTTGTCAGTCCACGATTGGCCAGATACATGGCCCCACGACAAGTTCAGACCAGCCTGAGTAGCGAGCTTGGCTGGGCTATTCGATATGAGCCACTCGTTTAGGATTCGAAGTCGCATTCATCAGATGATTTCCTATAAGCCTCCGTTCTCTAGCGCCCACCGTTCCATAATATCTGATTCCAGGTGCACGCCCAGTAGCCAGCCACTTAAGCTCCAATTCATTCGTTAGTTCAGTATGACTAGGTAAATGTTACCCAAGGTGTAAAGGACAGTTATTATCTTGGATTTTCCTCGATATATATATCTGCGTTTATCTTACTGATGGCAGCAAATCAGATGTACAACTGCAGCTGCTTAATGTAAGACTTCACATTTTTAGGAAACTGTATTGAATGCTATTAGTCAGATCCAGCTTCTTCTGCAAAGGTGGTGGAACAAGATAAAAAAGCAAAAGGCTGAGTTCCAAGTGTAAGAACGGGGTCTGTGGTGGTGTCGTGGTGTCGATCAGCCCGATTTAGCGTCCCTAGGACACGACGACAAACATCCAGAATCCTCCCCATCCCCGTCCTAACAAAGATAAAGTCTTTTATTTTTCCCATTTCTCACAAAGCAAAAGTTCGGATAAGCTGGAGGCGAATTAGAACAAAATCCGCCTGTGGTTGGATTTTTGACTCATATATGTGGACATACGTGTGTCCAAAGTACCACATAGCGAACGTTGCACCATAAGCCATGTCCTCCGAGGGAGACTAGCATTCTTAGGATTGGGCATGGGCAGCTAGCGTTGAGCTTTTCCTTTCGATTGTCCTTCAGGATGTTCCGGCGGTAAGATGATTGAGGTTGTTAGTAGTTATGGGTGGAGGATTAGGACATGTGTTGAGTATTTGTGCAAGGAAGAGTGCGTATATCAATCAAGGCGAACAAAGCGGAACTTAGGACAGCCCTTCTTTGTTTGGCTGATGAGGCTAATTATATACAAGAAGCTATGCAGGCACGGGTATCATGAAACTGGTTTAGTTTCTCCAGGCCCTCTTCCTAGTAGAGACCTGATGCTAAACCCTCCGAAGTCAGGCTGGGGAGTGATAACTTCGACCAGGGCAACCGGCACAGCAATTGTCTGCCCTGCGAGCGTTTGCTCGTCGACTGTAACCGTTGAATTCACAGCCATGACGTGCCGATGGTAGAGCTCGTAGGTAGCCGTCGGATCGTTCAGCTCCGCGCCTTTGAAGTCGAAGTCCTGGGTTGTGGTGCCAAAGCTGTAGGATGCGTTGCCAGCGGAGAGGTATGACGCACTTCCGGTCTGGGTCGTGGATAGGAGAGCACCGCTGAAAGATGGAAGGGATGCTGGTAGTTGAAGCGTCTGCGGTTGCGGGCCAGAAGGGTTGATGGTACTGGGAGTTGTGACATTGAAGGACTGGATACCAGACGGAAAGACAGAAGGACCGAGGACGTTGAATGTGAGGCCATGAGAAATGGTGCCGTTGATACCTATATTGCCGGCTGGGGAGACAGAGAAGGAAGAGTTTACGGTTATGGGGTAGGCGTAGGTATTGGTGTAGGTGCTTGAGGATGTGTCTGTGCCGGAAGTATTCTGGGACGTGTATTGAATGAAGCCTTGGGCTGTTAGGGCGTTGTAGTTGGAGTAGGAAAGCGATTGTGTCCATTTTGCGGGCGTGGAGCCGCTGGAGGTCTTGATTGTGGAGCTAATGGAGAGGGAGCGGGTGACGGTGGTCATGTAGTCTAGGGTCTCGTTCGCACCTGTGGAGTTAGTGGTGAGAGATGAGGAGATTTGGATTTCTGGCGCTGGTGCATCGATGCTTGGTTCGGATCCAGTTGTTACAGATCCATCTGCTCCTAAAAACAAGAAGATTGTACCTGTTACAACCCAATACGAGCCAACTGTTTCGGAAAGCGTGGCGTGACCAGCCCCATCGTCGTTCAAACCGGCTACCCTGATCTCAAATGTATGAGAGGCACCGTCGCATAGTAAAGGTAGCCATGGGGTGACATCTATTTCGTGCTGTCGAAGGTCAAAGGCGTCGATGCCTACAATAGGCCGCCAAAACCCTGGGACGATACCCCCAGTAAAAATGATTGGAAAAGGCCAAGAGACGCCAGCAAGTTGACCGTCAATCAAAAGCTGAACCTCACGAAATGGCCCATAACCGTATAGTGTTCCAGCCGTAGACTCGAAAGTATTGACTTCAGACGAAAACGTGTTGGTGTACCAAAACTCCTCATCGATCTGCCCACAAGCAGACAACGATATGACTGCCCTTTCCACATTCTGAGGCAGCTTATAGGATACTGAAGCATTCTGACTAGGTACTGTGAAGGCACTTCCCATGTTGACTCCTGACTGCTCGGCTGATATAGGCAAGATGGTGTCTGCAGTGGGTTGGGAGCCCGGCACTGTGAAGAATGTGGCGGTCAATGTGGTAAAGAAAGGCCCTGTATATGTGCTATCGACCAAATTTCCAAGGTCGAAGATAATCTTCTGGTCCGTCGCCCATAGAGCATTGTATTGTTCCATCTCTTTAACGTATGTCCACACAATTCCGTTGGCCGTCGGCTCAGCTGTTGACGTACGGAAAACTTCAATATCTCCAAGGTACATTAGACCAAGACGATCGAATTGGCGGCCTTGAGAGGTGACGGTGAAGTTCATTGTCACTCGATTGAAAGTACAGGGGGGCGGCGTGTAATCACCTGGCAGAAACACTCAGCCAAGAATCTTCGTAGGAGCAAGAAGACACACCAACAAAGGGGGCGCCATAGCTGTTGGCAAATTCATAGCTCATGAGCTTCTTGGTGTAGATGCATCCATATTGATCGTTTGCACCAGACGGTGTCAAGACCGGCTCGTACACCTGGAAGTCGACAAGAGGACCGGCAGCAGGAGCCTGACGGGCCCAGAGGTCAGGGAACCACAAAGAGACTCCATGTTGGACGCACGATGTGAGAAAGACATACATGGTCAGAAAAGAGGGGCTGTTGCTGGAAGGAGCAGACATGTTGCGTGAGGACTGCGAAAGCTCTCAGTCACGTTTGCCGCGCACCTTCTCCTCTGCGACGGGCAACGTACTGAGACATGAGATTATAGAAAGCGACAGCTTGGAGGGGAACCCCTCTTTACGAAAGAAGAGCATGGTGACAGTCAAGCAGATGCTGAATGACGCAGGCGAATGACAGAAGAGGAAGTTGGGAGCTGTAGAAGCGCTCGTGTGAGATTCCTAATGGATGAGGTTCCTCCGAGCAGTGATAAGAGAGGATCATGCCAGTACTCGGGTAGGCATGACCCTGGGTAGCAAGTCATGCCAGATCTGGGATATATAAGACAAAGGGAAACGAGTTGCATGATCTAAGGTAGGTAGGTACTAAGGTAGGTACCTAGGTACCTTAGGTACCTTAGGTAAGACGGATCTCCGGCCTTGAGGACAGGACTGATCCTATCCGAATTAGCGCGCCCTACCTACCTTAGGTAAGAACTATTGAGCCCGATAAGGTAAGGTCAAAATTATCTTACTCTAAAACATTCCGAGTTGGGATCATCAAGATTGAGCCAAGACACTCCAGCGAGTCCAACACCCACGAAAGGTGAAGTTGAATGAGAAAAGGGTGTCGAGTTGCTGTCGCCATTATCCACCAATCATGAATAGCTGGAGAATGCAGGTTATCAATCCTGCAGCATAAACAGGATATACAAAATACTCATATTCCCCGTGGAAGGAGTCGGATGATTTCCGTCCGGTCGATACAGAAACGGCGTTTCTTTGCTGACGGACCAACTGATAGGTATGTTTCAGAGGCGTTTTATGCCAAGGTTGGCCGGAGACGGACTGTGGAATCTACAGCCCCGAATGAGTAAGACGCAGTAAGCGGGGCCATCCGAGCAAACGTATGGTGGAAACTAGGTAGGTGTACAGCCCGGAACAGAGGTCCCCACAGGGTCCCCACAGGGTACGACCACCTCACCCTATACGCCCAATTCTTATTCCATAAGTAACATCTGTCCCCCAATTCATTCTCACCTTTCAGCCTCTTCCCATTCTTTTCATCTCCATCTGGGTTGATATGCTGCTCTTTCACAGCTTTCTTGACCATCTTCAATATTCTATTTACTTCAGCCCATTCATAACACCTAGCCGCACTAAACCTTAGTCAAGCCATCTAAACCCAACCGCCCCAACCATGCATCCTCACCTCCAAAAGGCCGTCATCTTTTTCTGCGTTGCCCTTTTCATTGTATCGTGGTCCTCTTTCTTGCACCAAAGCCTTCCGTCTGGACATCATGGCGAAGAGCACAGGAATGCCTCACTAGGGAATTCCATTTATAACACCACGCTTGGGGTGAGTCTCGTATGCTCCGTCTTACCGGCGTATTCAGTTGACCATAAGCCAGTACCAAGCAGTCTATGCATTAGTCCTCCCAGACAGACTGGACCGAGTCCAGCCACTGCTCAAAGCCGCAAATGCAACGAACATCAATGTGACAGTCCTAGATGCTGTCAGAGATAGGCAGATACCCAAGGATGCCTGGCCACATGGATGGGGCGAAAATCGCGAACCAAAGGAAGGCGAGCTGGGCTGTCTGATATCTCACGTCCGAACATGGAAGAAGTATGCACCCCCAATGCGCGTTTACACACCTCCCAGCTAACGACTACTAGGATCGTCGCCGAGAAGGTCGCGTCGGCCCTGATAATGGAAAGCGACTCAGACTGGGATATGCGAATCAAAGACATCATGGCTCCCATGGGCGACGGCATCAAAACCCTTGTCGACTGGCCGTTCAACAAGACGCTAGAACAGACGGGTGGTATACCCGAGGGCACCCTCTCTCCATACGGTGACAATTGGGACATCATTTGGATGGGTCACTGCGGCTCCTATAATTACGGCGATGGCCGTATCTGGCGATTCAACGATACCGCGGTGCCTCCCGAAGACTACGAATATAGATTTGGTGGAGTTCCAGGGGACGACCAACATGTGCCGGGAACGCGCATGGTGTACTCACTCCGTGGTGGGGTGTGCTCAACCGCTTACGCCATCAGCTACCAAGGTGCCGTTAAGCTTATCAAGTACTTCCAAGATGATGGCGACAATATCGATCTCGCACTTGGCTGGTACTGCGATCACATGATTGACTTGGCCTGTGTTGGGGTCTGGCCGCAGGTCATCACAGCTGCGCCGTCTCACTCTAATATCGTACATCCCGATGGCGAAATCGCGCAACAGGAGGACGACCAACCAATAAATCCTGGTCCGGCGTTGCAATACAGTGCGAGGGTTAATGCGCAAAAGGCCATGCAGGGACTTGGTCAAGAGCACTGGAAGCCGGAGTGGAATTATACCTGGGTGATGAAGAATAATGAGTGGACGCTTGTTACTTTTGATGAACACAAGGTGATCAAGGAGGTCGAGGCGATGGAGAAGATGAATAACACGGTGACGGAGAGGTGAAGGGTTGAATAACCTTTTTGGATCTCAAAACTATTCCGTTTGCAACAAATTACTCGGCCATCGTCTCAGGACGAATATATGTCGAGAGAACCAGTTTCACGAGGACTGTCCGGTATGACTTGGCGGACTACCCATCTCTCAGCTCTGGACATATGGATCATGAACCAACCCCAGAGACAGCTCAGAGATGAGGAGACGCTCTAGGCGAATGGTGTCGCGACGCCGTACCAGCTATTGGTATTACTATATCTGACCTTGTGAGAACGCATTAGCCTCTTCCAGCTACAACAACTTGACTTGGCATTGCAACGATCCATTCAAATACCCCGCTGGAAGTCGAGATAAGTCAAAATCATCGCTGATCTTGGGGCTTGGATAAGATGCATATCAGATGTAGATGCATGCATGTAACCGCGTGGGGGTATGATGAGCTTGGATGTGAGGAGGACAAATGTTCCAATAAGCTAGATCAATAACTATGCAAACTCTACGCATTACATTCATTGCATTCCCATAACTTCATCCTAATGCATTCCTCAACCCTAAGATTCGAGCGTCATATATTCATAGGCAAAATGGTAATGACTAAGCGGGAATTTGCTATGGCTGAAGCTTATGGAATTATAGTGGAGCAGCTCGTCCCAACAGCTGTGCGATTATGTAAATTGTCTGACGATGTTTGGATTGGTTATTGGTCCGGGCTTGAGCCCTATCACCCCTGTGTATTTTCATCTCGGACAGGTAAATAATGACTCCTTTCGACTTTGGGCATTGGAACCATCTGCAATTTCTCGCTAGCTGTCTCTCCAAGGCGTTAATGCATATATTGATACAATCCCACGTTTTGATCCGATATTTCACAACCGTAGGTTATCCTGGATGCTATGGTACAGATACCCAAGCCGGTACCAATCACACAATGCACTACAGTTAACGCCGTCAAATGCAATGGGTATCCGCTGAATATCCAAGAATGATATGAGACCCCAGAAACGTATCAACCGCCCCTAGTCGGCCTAAACGCGTTACATCAGCACAAGAGCCTATCCAAAAGTCCATGACCATCCTACCCCGACTTTTCCACCTGTAAATCTATCCTATCCGTATTCTGCGCCGCCGTCGTTGATGTCTTCTTCTCATCCTCATCCGCACACCCACAGTCGTAGAATTCCCCTATCTTAGAGCAGTCGAAGAGCTCTTTGTCCAGTGACTTGTTGACTTCGTTATGCACATGGCAGGCCCAGGCTGCAGCGTTTGAGCGTGTGGATACTTGGGGTGGGAATTTATTGAGGATTTGGCGGAAATGGCCGGCGCATTCGCCGCTGGGGTGGAGTCAGCATTTGTTTAGATGGTGGACATAATGTAGTGGGGGAGATTTACCAGGGATATAACCGAGCGAAGAGATGTATATACGAGAACAACGCCGTCTGCTCGTCCTCCGTAGGCTTGTCTGGGAACTTCGCCATCGTGGTATGGAATAGTTTCCAAGCTGCCCTCCCTAGCTCGGCTTTAACGGTTTCATTTCCTATCTTTCCCATTATGGCATCGCCTTTTAAGGTGTCATCGTTGACGCTGACCCTGTGTATTGGCGTGGAGCTGAATGTTGAATCGATAGTTCGCGGCGCGGAGAAGCCCCAGCTTATTACTGAAACGAAAGCAATTGCCGCCATTAGGAGGACGAGGAAGCGCCGATTGGCTATTGCGCCTTGGCTAGGCATTGTGGATGTAGCTGTAAGGGAAGTCCTTGATATATGCGGATAGCGGAGTGTTGCTCCTCAGGAAATTGTCAGTGCTTTCAAGTAGGCAGCGAAGACTGATTCAAGCATGGTCAGTGCTTGGAGTCTGTGGCCTTCGCGGTACGTGTTACGACCATCATAGAAGGCCAGAAGCAAATATACGCCAACGTAACGTTCTGGAGACATGGAGGAGCGATGTGCAGTAAGCGCTTATGCACGCTTATGCAGGTACTTATGCACTCTTTCTAATAATCCACAAAAAAAAGCAATTCTCAAATGCTGACTGAGATAATCCTACATAAATTTCTCGCTTCTTCTCCCTGAGACTTGTTCTATTTCCCTTTCCTCTAGCCAGAGTAAATTGCGAATTGAACCCCCAAAATGCATTTCCCACCTGCTCCCGTAAATACAATTGGTATGCCTTTCTACTCCAGAGCTGTTGATTTTGTGTAACTAATAGCCCATAGATTGGTCGAACATTGGCTTCAAGGTGCGCGAAGGCAAGTACAGCACAGGCGTCGTTCATGTAACCTCGACTTACACTCAACCCAGTTAATGGCCATATTGAATCCCACTACAGCACTAAAACCGGACAATGGACCGAACCTGAGTTTATCGAAGACCCCTTCCTCAGAATACACGGAATGGCACCTGGCCTAAACTATGGACAGCAAGTGTTTGAAGGAATAAAGTCCTTCAGAACGCCGGACAACCAAATTGCCATCTTCAGGCCCTCAATGAACGCCGACCGAATGGCCCACTCTTCCAGCTTCGTCTCAGTCCCACCTATCCCCCAATCTTACTTCCTTAGATGCTGCCACCTAGCTGTCGCCCTCAACGCTGAATTCGTACCCCCCTATGAGACTGGCGCTTCTATGTACTTGCGGCCACTGGTTTTTGGCAGTTGTGCTCAACTTGGGCTCAACCCCCCAGAAGAATATACCTTCTGTGTCTATGTACTACCTGTTGGTGTCTTCCACGGTGTACATCCGGTCGATGCCCTTGTGCTAGAAGACTTCGACAGAGCTGCACCGGAAGGGACCGGATCTGCAAAACTAGGAGGGAATTACGGACCGGTACTGAAGTGGAGTGAGAAAGCGAGTAAAGAGGGGTTTGGAATAACACTGCACTTGGATAGTAAGACAAGGACTGAGATTGATGAATTCTCGACTTCAGGCTTTGTTGGAGTGAAGCAAGAAGGCGACAATTATACGCTGGCAGTACCGAACAGCAAGTGTGTGATCAAGAGTGTCACATCTGACAGTATACAAGAAATCGCTCGGTCATTCGGTTGGAAAGTGGAATGCAGGCCGATCAAATACGAGGAATTACCTTCATTCACAGAGATCGTGGCTGCCGGCACAGCCGCTGCCCTAGTACCCATCAGAAGTATTACAATGAGATCAAAGAATGCCAAATTCACCTATCTAGAGGGAGGCGAGGAACCAGGTCCAGCTTGCATGAAGCTCTTAACAACGTTGAAAGGCATCCAACAGGGCAAGATAAAGGACACGTTCGGCTGGCTCGACTACGTGAAGGAGCCTAAAGACTTCCAGAAGAAGCCTGTGACGAATGGAGTTGAAATGAATGGGAACGTCGATAAGCTACCATAGCTCAAAAGCAATCTATTGACATAGCTCATGAGTGCAATGTGCTCCTCGAGTTCAATGTGCTCCTCGAGTTCAATGTGCTCACCTTGACGAAAATTTATGTATATCTCGATGCATCCCTTCAGCAAGGGCAAGTCTTGTAGCTTGAAACCAGCTCAGATTACTTGCTCCTGATCAACAATTCTGTTCTCATTGAGATGTATAGCTCCAATTTCGTGATTAGCTATGGCTGAAATTCCTTGCCTGTATAAACTTCGCCATTATGCACCATTCAATCTTACTTTACACACCGTTTCAATTCATACTCATACACCAACGTACCTACGACGCTTCTACATCATCTTTCAATAGCACATTGCCGCTCTTCTCCTACTACATCATGGCGTATCGAGTCACTACATATCAATAATTGTGCGGCCTTCCGCAAATAGAAGCTCTCAAGCATGCCTGTTGAAATGCTGTTGGTATTGGAATTTCCTCTTTTACCACGACCACCACTGCGGTTACCGCGGCCGGCCACGACGCCTACTATTCCGGTTATTATCGTCGCTGCCAGGCCGTTTCCTAAGCTCGGGGTGTAGCACCTCGCAAGAGTCGATATCGTGAAAGTCCTTTTTGCAGTGGGTGCAGTATTTAACCGCGTGGACGATAACACGAGAATTGCCAGGATGAGCACCCTTCTGGGTGCGGGATTCCGATTTGCCAGAGGCCACAAGGGCTATGACAGCCCTAGAGTCATGTTCTTTAGGCATGAATCTCAGTCGATGAGCGCTGGCGCCAATTGCTCCTGATGGATAAGTGGCAAAATCAAGAAATCGTATGATTGCGTAATTACGCGTGAACTTAGGCTCAGAATTCTCAGTAAAGGCATGGTGGTTCCGATTGTAGGTCTCGACATAGCTGCTGTAAACCGGCAGTAGGCCTGTATGGAAATGGTGGATCTTCCAGTTCTCATCACACTGGAATCTGGTTGATAGGGCAAAGAATATTAATAGGCATTTGTAGAACCATTTGACATAGACCTGTGGGTTATTGTCGCAGCCGCTGAGGGTAAGGGATTCAAAGCGGCGGAAGGTCGAATTCAGGGTTTCAGTGCCCTTAGGTTTGTATTCCTCAAGCTTCTCCCAAGCTTGAGCGGCGGTTTTGACGTCGTTGATAAAGGCCCGAGGTTCACACTCACATCGATTCTTAAGCATAGTAATGGCCTTGGTCTGAGCACGGTCCCAGTCGTCTAAGTCTTTGAGAGTAGCGGGTGGGCCTGGCCTAGTGGCCTTGGTCTCAACATAGGACCATAGGTCCAGCAAAATCAGCAGATCCCGCATATCTTGCTTCATTGTATGTAGTTGCTCGGCCCTTCTAGCTTGTCGATGTGCTCAAACATACTGAGGGACGCCGACAGTCGGCTTTCTTCTGCAATTCTTACGGTTTCGGTAGGCTTTGCGGTGGTGGGACTGCGTTGGAGACTGAGGATGTCTCGAAGGGAGTATAGCTTAGTAAGGCTCTTTTTTACCGCTGTTGATGATGGTATAGCATTTTCTTTAGCTAGGAGCGACTGGGAGATAGGCAAGTTAGATAGTTTATCATGATCAGCTTTGTCAGCTTTGTCTTGATTCAATAGACGTAGAATATGGGGTTGCTGGAACCTCATTATATTGCTGCGCGACCTTGATGGGTCTTCGCTTGGATGCCAATCTGACTGGGATTGGTCTGCATAGCTAGCTTGCATGCGCATTGTTTGCCGAGTTTTCAGATCTAGCTTGTCTTTGCCATGGTCTGGATTGCTCTGGACCATGTAGTATCCCTAACATTTGATGATTGGGCGGCATACTGCTGCATGCAATTGATGAAGAAATGGGATAGAGCGATGACATGCTCCTTAAGACGAAATATGATGCTAATCATTTTGCGGATGACGCAGGGGAGAAGGTCATATACCAAGCTGTACTTAATGAGTTGTGCTTGTACTTACTCCATAGACTGCGCTGTCAGGTTTTCCAACCACGTTCCAACGTTATGGCCCCCATTTGTTCACATTGCCGGGCCAATGGAATTGGAGGATAGAAGAAGACATACCACAATGTTAATGTTTCACGTCTTGATGTATGAAACTGTCTTGTGACGCGTGATTAGTTGGGTTGTTGAGGCCACCGTAGCCCCTAACCCCTATTCGCCCATGTTTCTTGGTGCAGCTGGTTTTCTGTTGTCGTCGCGTGTGCCAAGGGCATAATCGGTCACCCGGCGCACACACAAAAATAGACTTACCCGCCAGTAAATAGAAACGACGTCAAGCGTCCCATCATCCCATCAGTAAACATCCTACATTCCTTGTTGCAACCTCCTTCGGAGACTCCAAACAAAACAGCAAACGACCGGTACAGCAACGCGACTCTTCTGAAGGCAATCACAACTCTACCAACTGCAACGGCACATCACAGCCATGGTGTCCTTTTCCTGCGAGGTACCCATGCCACTCTATTGGGCAGCAATACAGACCGCCCTATGCTAATACTGAACAACGAATAACAGGGCTGCGGAGACATCCTCACTAAAAAGAAGCTCGACGCTCATCACCGCTCATGTCGTGGTTCGTCCTTTACGTGCTTGGATTGCATGACGCACTTTCGAGGGACGGAATACAGAGCCCATACTGTATGTTGATGCGTCCAGGCTTCCTGCGCTCCTATACCTCTTCTACTCTAGCCGCCACCTCGGATACTTATATAAGCTAATCTTTTTTGCCCAATCTCCAGTCATGCATCTCAGAGGAGCAAAAGTACCAGGGAGCGCTGTACAAAGAGAAATCGTCAAAGGAAGAGAAAAAGAAGGTTAAGATAGCGGACTCCACATCACAAAAGTCGCGCAAAGCATATGTTGAAGACGCAGAGGACGCCGACACCGGCAAGCATGCCATCACTATCGTCGACCCTCCTCCACCAGCCCCAGACCCACCTGTCTCTACCTCCGAGAAAGCCGAGCCGATCAATGTCTTCGACTTTCTTGTCACTGGAGATACACCGAATGCCTCAACGACATCGCTTGTGCCTAAGGAGGGAATGAAGATGGTGAAGAATGCGCCTTCAATATTTGGAGAAGTACACCATCCGAAAGAAAAGGGCGACGATGATTCCTTGTACGAGAACCATGGCTTCACCTACGGCTCAGAGCCCGTACCAGTGAAGAAGGACAAAGAAGAGATCGAATACTTCACGCCCGCGCCCAAACACCAACGCAAACCCTCTGCAGAAGCAATCTACGGCCTCGAAAATCCCGAGCGCAAATCAACAGACAAAAAACGCAAGCGCCTCCATGTTGAAGAGCTCGACCTAACAGAAGCCCGCCGCCCTAGCGTCGAAGCCGACATCATCATGGTCGAGGCACCTTCTGCACCCATCCTTCACTCCGGCCTCACAGGCGGCCTCAACCGCCTTCTCTCCAAATCAAAATTTCCTCCAAGTCCAGAATACTCCAATGGCGATCCTAGCCCTCCCAGCCCGGTTAAACGCCCCAAGCAAATAGTCGCTAAGGAGAAAGATCGTGGCCGCAAATCAGGGATCACCCGTACAGCTAGTGGGCAGCTCGTCCGCATCCGCAAACGCCGCACCTCAGATGAGTCGCGTCCGCGCAAACAACATCGCTCGGAGCATCATGGCCATAGCGAGCATCCTAAACAGAAAGCCATCGAACATCCCAAGCGCAAAGCCATCGAATACCACCCCCAAACTCGGCAAGACGACACTCAACAACTTATCGTCTACAAATCTCGCGCCGAGCTCTTCATGTCATTCGTGACGAAAGGGCCGGAAAGCGAGCAGGGATATAGTATGCATAAAGCGCTCAAGAGATATCACCGAGAGAGAGGTGAGCAGGGGTTGGGGTTGGAGAAGGTAGATGAGGAGAAGGAATTGTTTAAGGGGTTAAGGCTGAGGAGGAACGACAGGGGAGAGGTAGTGGTGTTTTTCTGAAGAGGATAATATTATTGATATTGGGATAGGGAGGGGAATAGGAAGGGGAAGGCAAGGTAATATGGACTTCTGTAACGGTTTCATGAGTCGTATGCTTCATGTTTTGATTGATTTTTTCTTATGACTGAGTTGATACCACAAGCGAGGCGTTGGGGTAATGAGTGAGGAGCTGGATCTCTGCGGAAATGGTTTTCAGGCACATGGATCTTTTAAGCGTAATTTCGCTTCATAATAGGCTGTGTTATCTGACTCTGAAGTCTTTCAACTCTGCTGGCTCAAATGTGCAATATCTCGATTTCCCTAATGAACTTGACGCATCTGAGCTTTCAAGACTTCCATCTTCGAACATATGAGAACAATTACTTACTTTACTAATATTTACGTCTTCCTCAGCGCCTGTCTTTTGGCTTCGAAATTCATTATTTGCCACGCCGTTGCTATTTAAGGCCTGCTGACTATTACTACTCATCATTTTGGGACGAATGCTAGAACTTCTGATGGTTATCGCTCCCATTGGCATGTTATAGTTAGTATATTCTCCTTGTTGAACAGTACGCGAAATTGGATTCGGCAATTCTCAAGCCAAGTGCTGGAGCCCTGGATGTTTACATCCTTCTAGCGGCTGTCGTGTGTATACATCCCTACTTCTCAGCACATGGCAGTCTTTGCCACAGCTCAATGATGACGCACCAAACCTATTTGAGACTCTAGACATCCATCTTCGAACACCGTTGGACGATAGCTCGCTTTTTCAACATTAGCAGGTCCACCTTACGCGTTGTGTTCACCTATTCTTCTAATTCTCTCAATGCACTCGGATTTTCAGACTTCCTCATCGGATATTGAGAGGCGACTACTTCATTGCCTACCTAGGTAATATCTACTAGCGTGAAACATCTGCGATTTCGGTCGTCCAGCGACCGAAACCAACACCACCCACTTCCATATGCGAAGACAAAATCTCAATCTCACACCTCCCAAGCTCCAGCACATCTACACCCAAACCTTCATCCTCGACTTCTTCGTCATTTGCTCGCAGAAAATCAGGTACCCAGTCTGCGCTTTCATCGCTCCATGTTCCCCATAATGGTGGTGCATGGATGGCGAAAGCGCCTCCTGCCTGTTCGAACTCTTCGGCACCAGACGTATAGCCCTCATCTTCTTGGGAAGTTGCATCTGGCATAGCTATGTCACTGTCTTTGTCGATGATGCGGTCTTGTTCGCCAAAGTCCACGGATATTGTAGGGCGAGCAGATACTGAGCCATCACATTGGACTGCGCGTCTACTGGGACTGGAAGTGCCGTGCATGAATGTATCGCCATCTAGGTCTTGTGCGGAAGTGATGGTACCATCTTGTAGGACGATTCGCCTACTGATCGGTTGCGGTCCGCCACCGAGCTGCCATACGTAGGCCATGCCGTTCATCGCGAATGCCCAGACCGTAAGATCTCCACCTGTGGAATCTACTGCGATATCGACGAGGTTTGGTACTCTACTGAACTCCACTCCGTCGATTCTCGTGGGTGTAGGTTTTTGGTGCCCGTTTCCGGCATACTGTTGCTCCCTCTCGCTCTGGGTTTTCTCTGTTTCTTTGGCAAATTCGTCGGGCGGGACCACAAACAACCAGAGACGCTCCCCGTATCCAACCACAACTCTCGTACCCCAGCGTAGCTCTCCTCCACTTTTATACGTCCTAGTAACAATAGCCTTGCCCTCGGCATCCTTCGGGCCTACCAAGATGTACCGTCTAACTAACCTCGTAGCACCGATATCTGGAGGTGCATCGTCACCCAAGCATAAGTCTCCATCTTCGGGATCTGTGAAGAGTATGTTCCATCCATCACTAATAGGTACAGCTTGGTAATGATCACAGAATGTATTGCCTCTCCAAGCATGATCCCACCGAACAGTGTCATTGAGGCCCTCCTGCACGATTGATTCACAGTCAGTATTTTTCAAGGGATGAGGCTATCCAATTCTTGGGCCATGGCCTTTTCAGTATAGAAGGATGCCCATATGCCAAAAGAGGGATCATGGGCTGGGATAGTAGCCACAAGGAGATAAGTAAAGCATTTCTTGACATACCTCCCAGCTCAAACGTTCACTTCCTCCCGGGAAGAACTTGCTTCGCAGATTACCCTCCTCTCTCGGGTCGCAGGCGCTACTGATCAATCTCAATTTCTTGGCTGAATCCACCCCCGGCCTTGGCGGTAGGAAATACAAGAAATCACTCGGTGCAGTAAGTGGGAACCAGCGGTTGAGATCTTGACCAGTGAGTGCATCGATCCAATGGAGTTCAATGCCCGCTGCGCACCCAAACGCCACGCATCTGCGTTGTGGGCATATGGCCACACTTCGAGGAGGGTCCTCAGCCGAGCACAGATTGCGGTAGATGGACCGCGGGCCATTTTCAATCGGGATGTAGGAGGCGTTGGTGAAGGTGGGTAGGGTTTGTGGAGTGGGTGAGACTGGTGTAAGACAGAGATCGTCCAGGGTCCAGGAAGTTCCGACGGGACGGGCGCCATGAACTTCAGGTATAGTTGCTTCGGCCAATGTACGAGCCATTGCTCGATCACTGGGATACATAGCACGACGATCCAGGTCTTCAGGAGTAGTATTTCCGTATAAGTGGGGCGACGTGGCTTCAGTCAGGATATAATCGTTAGAACGGTGGGGCCTATATGCCGGAGATTTTTCATCCCGTAATGTATCGGACAGCGCTCTAGGGCCGAGTGGAAGTTTGGATGTCGATGAACCCTGATGAAGGTCACAGACAAGGCCAAGACGGCCTTCGAGGAAGGCAGCAACGGCGAAGCGGCTTGAAGATGTGTCCATGCTCACAGCTAGGACCCGGTGAGGGCAGATAATTGTTGTCACGGGTGAGAGATGACCACCAGGCTCATGGGTGTGTAACCAATTAGCCCGGAGAGAGTAGATATAGATGACGCAACCTTCGGTGACCAGCAGGAATTTGTTGCAAATGCTGGCAGTGAAGTGGAGTCCTGCTCCAATCTCACCGCCGGACATAGAAGCATAGCCATTGCTCAATTCCGAAAAGTCTGTGTGAGACGTACGGACGAGGCCAACTGTGGGGGTATACACGCCGTCTGACGACCCGCAAGGGCTTCTGAAGAGCCCATTACCAGTCCAATCTGGTCGTAGAGAGCATTCCGTAGCCAGACGTCCGCTAAGCAACCACTCCAAATTGACATTGTCCGGGGAAATCTGGCCATCGCACTCCTGTAATTCCATATCTGACTGTGCAGCTCGCCACCAACCACCTCGCTTCAACATCAAATTCAACAGTTTAACATCCAGGCTAGCAATCATCCACGCTCGACATGTGTGCCTAGCAGCGTTGAAGTCCACAGGATCTAGCCTCTTGTAGATGTTCTCCAAGATCTCTGCCGGAAGGCTAGCAACAGGCGGCATGTGGAGAGGACGAACATCTGATATAGCAACTGACCAGCAGCGACAAGAGAGGCGAACGGACAGATAGGTTTCGTAGTCAATGTATTGTAGCAAGCCTCGCCAGAACTCTGCAGGAAGGTCTACTCGCCGATACTGTAGGTGGCGAAGTCCAAGGATAGCAAAGGTGTCCCTGTGGTCTCCAAATTTCGTCAGGTCGATCGACTCCTCTAAATTCTCCCATGTTGCGGCTCTATAGAGCTCTTCCGAGAGTGACGAGCGGAATCGTTCAACCCCGACGGGTAGAGGCTCCACGACAGTCTTGAAGATGTCTTCGGGCTCAGCTGTAAGGTCTCTGCTGAGGAGGTGCTGGTAAGCCAATGTGTTGTCGAAGCCAAATAACCGAGCGCTGGCTTCAAAATTGGTCGAAGGTCGAGATCGAGCACTCTCGCGGTTAGTGGATGGCGCACGAGAGATGGTACGGCCTCTAATGGGACTTTGTTCACCGCTTGATGGACTGTTCGACCCAGACTTGTTGGATGAAATGTTGAACGAGAAACTGCTTCCGGCGGAAATGGAAGGTGTAGAGCGTGGAGAGGCTTGGGCTCGAACAGGAGAGTCGCCTCCATCAGGTGTAGTGAGTGCTCCAGACATCGTAGGCGAAACTTGGTGTATCATCTCGGTGCGAGCTTGTTGTCGGCTGACTCGAAAGTGTGGAGGAACTGTGGATTGTGTTCTAGGAGGGAACGAATAGCTGTGAGACCTGGTGACATCTGAGGGTCGAGAAGGACCGATGTTTAAAATATGGATAGAGGGATTTTCTAGGATAGTCACCAGAGGAGCCGGAGTCGCTTCCAAACGGTGTGGGAGCTCTCGATTGAGACCCGCCACGCCTCGAGAGAGCAGGATTTGCGAAGACGTGGTAAATGCTATTGCAACAGCTAGAGGGCTGTTGCACAAAAGAATGTGGGCTGAAATGACTCCTGGCTGGTTGTTCTACATATAGGAATTGGCCGAGAGGCAAGCAGTGGCAGGTTTCTAAGATCTCTTCGGTCAGCCTTGCATATAGACTAAAAAGGCAAGCACGACCATGCTCTGAGTGTTTGCATTTGACCGAAAATTGGAAAGACTCTCAGGCTTTGAAACAGACTCCCTGTTATGTTAATGATTGACTAGGATCCTGCAAAAGAGAAGCCTATCTCATCGTCCATTCGGCACATCTCTGGGGCTAGTAAGCTTTAAGATTCAAACAGACTAATACTCCGAACCTCGCCATGTCCTTTTGTAGGGTATAATGCCAATGCCAACGCATACAGGTCGAGATACCGTCCCGAACGCCAGGTTTGTACCAATGCCTACGCTATGTATATAGGAGATCAGAATGCAGTTAATCTGAATAGTCTTACACCTCCTCCTCATCGCCACCGTGTGTGCCGTTTTGCTGAGCTCCGTTTGGACGATTCTTCGCCAACCAAACATCCTCCAATGGAATGACTAGGCTAGGATTGATATACCGCAAGCCCGTCTCTGAATCTTCATCAACGTCTCTGCCACGTGAGGTCTCGCTATCGTATCTGGATTCGCCCTCAGGTAGAGCACCAAAAGGCGGATCGTGGTTGAGGCTTCGTATAGCAATGAACTTCATCAAGGGCGCGTACGTCCTTTGGTAAAACACGATGAACCAGATTGTGAAGAAGATTAGAGGTACGATCAAGATAGCACGGTAGATCGCTAAGTTGAGACCGACTATTCCAGCCATAGCAACCTGGAAAACGATAATACCGATAACCACGCGGTTGCAGATGATTGGCCAAGCTTGGCCCGTAGAGTGTCGGCGGTGGTCCATGGCGTAAAGAAGTTGATATTTATAGATGAAGCTGCCAATGATGAAATATAGTAAGCCGAAGAATAGTACGAACCATGAGCCAGGCAAGACACTGTAGACTATGCAGATAATGAATATCAGTATCGTCTGAGGGAGATAGAACCCATAGCTAAAGACAGGCGGTTGCACCAATTCTGCGTAGTCTAGGGTGTGTTAGCTTCATGTCAAACACCCTGGTAGATATTGGTACGGAGGCTCATACCTCGAGGAGTCTTCGCACCCATCCGGTATATCGGATACAGTGTGACGCTGCCAACCTCGAGAAGTCGGAACGGAAACAGTCCAAGCCCTTGCAAGATAATCAAGTTGATGTAGAAAAGAACCAAATTCTTGAGAGAGCTTGCCAAGATATATGCAATGCTTGTTGTGTCCTTGAGGGCATCCCCGATCTGATTGAAATACCCTGTAGCATTGGAAGCTGTTCCAAAGACAGTGAAGACGATGAATAGGTTGAAGAACGTGAAAAAGAAGTTCTTGGATATTAGCGACATTTCTACTTCGCCTTGCGAAATCATTCCTTGAAGCGTTGAGAGCCCTGAATGTGATGGTCAGACTCAATTGGCACGCAGGGCTAAGGATTCCTTACAATAATAGAGATATGGCACGAGTACGCCCAATAAAGAAATGAGCAAGGTAGGCAGGCCTTGTTGGATTAGGGAGCGACTGATTTCGTGACTCTCAAGGGCCTCTGCAAGCTGCGGCCAAACGGTGTGGATGTTCTCCAGGCTTAGTAGTCCAGCAAGAGGTACAAGCAGGAGTGACCAAAACACAGTAAGAATTGCGATGACTAAAGTGATAGACCACGCCCGAAGCATCCTGCTAGATCTGGGGAGGTAAGTATTCTGCCATACTACATCCGCAGGCGCCGGCGCCGGCTTAGCCAGTAGTGTCATTGGCTCGGGGTCCATGGTAGCCTGCACGGCCATTTGCTATGGGCTGTTAGCATAAAGATTGGTTTACGGAGTCCTCCACTTACAGCTGCAGCAGTGGAATCCAAGGTAACAAAAGCCAAAGGGGTAGGCTTGAACACCTTCTTTCTCGATGATTCAATCTGCGCGTCTAGTTTGCGAAGCTTCTCCTCGTAATAGTCGATCGCATCAATTTTCAGACTTTGCAGATTCAGAAAGCCGTACCATATCCTTGTCTTGGGCCGCTCAGCCATGCCACTACTATCTTCTGCTTCGCCGTCCAGAAGGCGTGAGTCCTCTCCGTTGTGCGCTGTCGGCCCAGCCATCGAGCTTTGACGCAGAACCCGGTTGCCGCCATGCATTGGCTGCCCCAGGTGTACAGTCCAAGCCTCTTCCAATTTCCGTAGAACGCTCATCCGTTTAGCGACGAGATCATCAAGTTCTCTCCAGTCCTTACATAGCAGAACGCTTTCTACTTTGCCGATCTGTAGGTTTTCAATGGTCTCCTTGATCATCTCCTCGGACCGTAGCTCTTCAGGTATGCCAGAAAGCCTGATCGTCCTATCTGTAACCGTCGATTGACTCCCAAGGTACTCCTGGCGGATCCGAATAATCCTTCTCGTCTCAATTACGATGAGATATAATGCCAATCCGGAGAAGAAGTACACAAAGAATACGTACATCCATATCATGAGATCGGTTGGTGCGGTATCATCGCCCTTGCCAACCTTCTTCCCATAAATACCCAGCAGCGGTGATATTCGGGCGTAGGCTTGCAGAGACTCTGTACTGTTGCTCGTAAGGTTTCCGGTGTTCGGTAAGCCATAATCTCCAGTATCATGTACGTGTATAGGTAACATGACCACGAGTGAAAAGAAGAACGTGATCGCAATGTATTTGGTGGCCATCTGGAAGAAGGACAAGAACTGCAAGCTTCATTAGACGCTGGCAAAATCAGTGCTGCATCCTGCTTACGACATAGGCATCTAGACCTGCGGACTTCAACACTTTGTCGTCAGTTATGCGATAGAGCACCGGTATCCATCCAAAGAAAGTATCTGGGAGGTCGGGTAGAATCTCCGCCGCATCTTTCTGCCGCTTTCTGGCGGCGTACAGAGTGGTCCATCTTGGTCTCAGTGTCTGAAAGCTCGGATTAGGTGTGTTCGAGATAAACAAGATCGAATCGAGTGCTCACACAGAAAGCGAGGAATGCAACGAGACCGAGAGCAATAGAGATGACTGATTGTGTGGTAATGTCTCTCTGATTATGGTTCTGGCTTTGGTCCTTGTAGGCGTCGCCAGCGTTCCTGATCCATACTCGATCCATTGCATCTGTTACGGATTGCGAACGGTGAGAAGCGCTGGGAAAGTAGGTGGCACTCCCAGCCTTTGTTTGAGATGGCAAAGCGCCAGGATTCGAGACCGGCAATGACGACGCAGGCTGAGCAAAGCGGGGGTATGATAGGCAAAGGAGCGACGACTAAACTACCATAGCCGCGCTTTGGGGCTTTCAAATAATACTCTATATCCTACATTGCAATATGTCAGCCAGACACTGATGCTTGATTTATTGGACCTGGAAACTGCAAGGTTTTCACGAGTCTTGTATGTACAGACAGGTCGCTGAGGCAGATACATACAAAAGAATGATCAAGTATGTACATGAAATTATCAATGCATTCCAAAAAGGGGCAAACTGGTGAGTAAGTTGAACAATGAACTAATGAACGAGTCTAACGAGTGTTTCCAGATCCAAGCCTAGTCAATCTGAGTCTCTACCCTTGCTGCATCAACGCTGGACGGTAAGATTCGCAGTCGCATTTCCACCACCGACAGCAACTGTAAGCAACTGGGGGTTTCCACTCTGCAACGCTCCGCTCTGGTTCTGTCCTCCGGTTGGTGTAACATCGTCATAAGGAAAAGCATATCCCAACCCATCAAGATTAGCAGCATGTACGATACGTGCATAGTGATTCGTGATTGTGTTTTGATAGTAGCTGCTAGGGCTTCCACTCGGCTGGACCTCGTTGATCAATAGAGTAGAGCGGTCGAAGCCAGCGCTGAGCCGAGCCGTGATGGCATCCAATTCGATATTGCTAGTATTTGCGAAAGGACCGGTGCTGCAGCTGAAGATGTCGGAGGCGGTAGGTTGTGCGTATGTTCCCACGCCGTTGAAGGTCATGAGGTTGGTGCTGGAATCGACTTGACCAGTCACAACGCCCCACTGTGCTTGAGTGTCGACTGAGAGTGGTTGATTCTTGTAATTACTCCAGACTTGGTCAACGTAGGGTTGGAAATATCCCGAGAAGAGATTGTTGTTGAGCACAATGCCCTGAGTAGGGCTAAGGGCGCGAAGGTTGCCGCCTTTAGGGTTGGGCACAATTAGGGACGACCAGCCTGCATTGTCCGAGGTTTGCTGGGCCTGCAAGCCAGCGCATACAGTGTCGAGACCATTGGATGCCATGCCGGCAACATGTTGAGTGTTGTTGGATGTGTCGGTCAAAGTCAGCGAAATGGGAAGGGAGACGAAATCGACATAGCTGATATTGATGAAGAGTTGCGAGCTGTTGAAGGTGAATTCGCAAAAGTCCTTTGAATTTGTTAGCAACGGCATCTGTGGCTGCTTGCTTTTCACCATGAGTGAATAACTACCCAGCTTGTATTGATGTTTGGATCTGAAGGATTGTTGACGGAAGGCTCGACAAGAGCAGGACCAGGGTTGAGCAAGAAAGTAAGTGTGTTATCGACAGAGAACCAGATGCGACTACCAGCGAGATGGGGCACTGTGACCGTGACAGTGTTACCAGGAGCACCCAATGGGATAGCACAGTCTTCGGCTAGGGCAGCTCCAGTGGATGATGGGGAGGTAGGATAATAGTCGGTTTTGCCGTCAGACTGGAGAAGAAAGAGAGCGTTATTGTTGTCGATGGCTTGGCCTGTGATATAGGCATAGACGGTGCTCGAGGTCGTCTGATTTTGGAGAGCGATGTTCAGTGTGCTTGAAGTCATAGTAGCAGGGAAGATCTGATTATTGCCAGGTAGACAAAGAATTGAATGCCGAAAGACGGTATGTACAAAAGCTAATGAAATTGGATGACGTAAATGTACGGTTGGAACGGTAGACAGTATGTACAAGAGTATATGCCTGTGTATATACAAGGAAAGACTGCGTTATGTACAATGGCGAAACGACAAACAAACATTCGAAGAGCATGGCTGTTTATATAGCCTCGAGTGTCTGTTGGGTTCAGCATCAGGCATGATAGCAGACGGCTCGCTGCAAAGTCAAATGTTATGTACGGAGAATTGTGACCAATATCATGAGGCTCAACAAATTGACTGTTGAGTCCCGATGAACTTGTGGGGTACATTGTGGAGAAATTGTCAGATGGTTGCGGAGAGAGGTCTTGTGCGTCAACGGTCATGCATGCAGGAGGGTAAAATGGCCGGTTAGGAAGCGGGCACTAGCGGAGCCACCCGAACTTGGAATGCCCGAGATTCTCAATCGCGTCCAGCAGATCCTGGCGAGTGATCAAAAAGTCGAACAATCCCCTTCTTCCAGAGTTCAGCAGACCTTCGTCATGGTTTGTTCCTACCCATTTCCATCACAAGCATCTACTAACCTCCTACAGGCAGCTTTTAACCCTACGCAAATTTTTGGGGACGAGGTCACGGAAGAGAAGGGTGAGAATGCGCGTCTTTCGGCTTTCGTGGGTGCCATTGCCGTAGGCGATCTGGTGAAGAGCACCCTGGGGCCTAAGGGCATGGACAAGATACTACAATCAGCGTACGTGACCTTCCATATGAGATGAGCGGAGTGACTTATCCAATACTTGCCCAGTTCAACAGGTGAAATTATGGTCACGAATGACGGCGCTACAATCCTCAAGTCCATAGCGCTAGACAATGCTGCAGCCAAGGTCTTGGTGAACATATCGAAGGTACAGGATGACGAGGTTGGGGATGGGACGACATCGGTCACAGTCCTGGCGGCAGAGCTACTGCGCGAGGCCGAGAAGCTTGTGGAGAAAAAGATACATCCTCAGACCATCATTGAAGGATATCGAATAGCAAGCAATGTCGCTTTGTCAGCTTTGGAGGAGGTTGCAGTCGATCATAGCAAAGATAAGGAGGCATTTCGAAGAGATCTTATGGCTATAGCAAGGACTACACTGAGCTCCAAGGTGCTAAGCCAAGACCGGAATCACTTTGCGGAATTGGCCTGCGATGCTGTCTTACGTTTGAAAGGCTCTACAGACCTCAGTCATATACAGATCATTAAGAAGGCCGGAGGCAAGTTAAATGATTCATATCTTGACGAAGGGTTCATTCTGGACAAGCAAATAGGCGTCAATCAGCCAAAGAGACTGGAGAACGCTAAGATCCTGGTGGCCAATACGGCTATGGACACAGATAAGATCAAGATATTTGGTGCAAGGGTCAAGGTCGAGTCCACCGGCAAGCTAGCTGAGCTAGAGAAGGCTGAGCGGGAAAAGATGAAGGCCAAAGTAGAAAAAATCAAGGCTCATGGTATCAATTGCTTTGTCAACAGACAGCTAATTTACAACTGGCCAGAACAACTTTTCTCAGACGCCGGCATCGTGTCAATAGAACACGCAGACTTTGACGGAATTGAACGGTTAGCCTTAGTCACAGGGGGTGAAATCGCTTCAACCTTTGATCATCCTGAACATGTGAAGCTGGGCCACTGCGATCTAATTGAGGAAGTCATCATCGGTGAAGACACTCTCATCAAGTTCTCTGGAGTTGCTGCCGGACAAGCATGCACAATAGTATTGCGAGGAGCAACGGAGCAGTTACTGGATGAAGCTGAGCGATCACTACACGATGCACTTGCCGTACTTTCGCAGACTGTTCGAGAGCCTAAAACGACTCTGGGTGGCGGCTGTGCTGAGATGGTGATGGCGAAGGCTGTGGAGCAAACAGCACCAGCAGTTGAAGGGAAGAAGGCTCTTGCAGTGGAGTCATTTGCTGCCGCACTCAGGCAACTACCAACGATCCTTGCAGACAATGCAGGGTTCGATTCCAGTGACTTGGTGGCAAGGCTGAAGAAGGAGATCTACAATGGCAACACCAGTTCCGGGCTGGATCTCCTTACACCCGGAGGCGGCATTGCAGACATGACAGTACTGGGAGTGGTTGAGAGCTATAAATTGAAGCGGGCTGTGGTGTCGTCTGCAAGTGAAGCAGCGGAGGTGAGCGCATGCGATTCTTTTCGTGGAAATGTCCTTGCTAATCTCCGTCCTTTGCACAGCTTTTGTTAAGGGTGGATAATATCATTCGAAGCGCACCACGGAAACGAGAACGAATGTAGATGGTAGCGAAACAGACAATCATCATGGTTCTGAGCGAGGCACATGGAGCATTTCCACGGCGTTGTCATCAAGAGATCAGTCATGCATTAGATACTCATTAGTAGATCCATAGATTTGTCGTCATGGCAGTTTCAGAAAGCCGCACGGGCAATTTCAGGTGCATATGATGTAAGGAACGCGCGGAATCCGGGGAGTCGGGCATGTTTCGCTTCGCCCGCGGACGATTCGCCGTATTGGTACTCTGTGGTTGTAGTCATGATCTCTACAGCGAGCACTGCCATTCCAACAGTGTATACCAGTCATCAGCTTTGTCATACCTACCTTACAATCATATATATGTTCTTGGTGAATGTCTCACTGGGCAGCAAGGCAGAAGCTCACATTTCTCCTTTGGTTGCACACGGGATGAACCGCTGTCCGCGCGTTTGAGAAAAACCTTCCACACTTGTAATTGGGTGCGCATGGAGCGGTGACTGCGCTAAGATAAAAGTAGAATAGCAGGCAAAGCTAAGAATATCCCTGGCAATTCTGGGGCTGATGCGCATACGGATTCGGAATCCTTGCTGTGCCTTAGCCCGGTCTTACATTTCCCATCACCACACCCACCTACCTTTCCTCTTTCCTCTACTACTTCCTTCATTGTCAGCATTCAAATAGCTAACATCCTAGAACCCTCTTCCCTGATAGATATCTGCCTCTACGACAATGCCCAGGGTCTCTTGTAGTCCTGGCCCATTCAATCCACAATTGATCAAATCTGCCTCCCCCTCCAACCTACGAAGGCAGTAGAGCTGGATCGAACACCGTCATCATGCGTCGGCGTGCAGGCGCAGGCAGGACTGTGGTCTCGGCATTCGCGACCTCTCTACTGCTCTGGCCCTTTCTCGTTGCACCCCAGCAGCATGGACAGGTGTATCACCGCAAATCACCACATGAGCAGTCCGCCCTTAATGAATACCATACAGAACCAGCAGCAACCGAAATACACAATGAACGTACGATCGAAACAGCAAATTACAGACATGGAAAAGATACGACACTGAACCAGCGAAAAACGAGCGCTGATGTTACAGATCCTCTAGCTCTGGCAGGTGAAAGCCGTGCCGTCCGAGCTGTCCAACCCGCACGAGGGTCCGGCAAGTCTGCCGGCCTATCCACGCCGCTTCATGCGCGCTCGTTGCAGGACTGGGAGGTCGAGGACTTTGTACTTCTGGCGACCGTGGATGGGTCCATACATGCAAGGGATAGGAAGACGGGAGCTCCAAAGTGGGAGCTGCAGGTCGATAAGCCAATGGTCGAGACAACGTACTACCACCAGAACACAAGCTTGCTTGATCAGAGCAAACCGGAGTATGACTTCCTGTGGATTGTGGAGCCGAGCAGGGATGGCGATATCTATATCTACAATCAAGGAGGGCTTGGAGGATTGCAGAAGTTGCATTTGACGGTTAAGCAGTTGGTGGCGGATATGTCGCCTTATGAAAGCGTGGACCCTGCTGTGGTTTACAATGCGGAAAAGAAGACAAAATTGTATACAGTGGATGCCACAACAGGTACTATCAATAAGGTCTTCGGCTCGGGAGGAGCTTTGTGCAAGGAGCCAAGGTGCCCAAAGCCAGGAGGCTTGGATGTCTTGGATGATGAAGAGTGTGGCTCTCGCGGTTCCTTTGTCCTTGGTCGAACCGAATATACCGTCACCATCCAAAACCGTGATACGACTGAGCCAATCTGCACTTTGAAGTACTCCGAATGGGGTCCAAATACCCGAGACGGAGACCTGCATAGCCAGTATCTGAGTACGATGGACAACAAATATGTGTACCCGCTTCACGATGGCAGCATCTTTGGATGGGACTACGGCCAAATGATGGACAGGCAGAAATCATACACCCAAAAGCTCTCATCTCCAGTTGTGAGGGTATTCGACGTTGCTCGACCTTCACATACAGATGAGCCGGATCCACAACTCATCGTGTTGCCTCAGCCAATTGGGCCTATTGACAGTGACATTTACGATGCGTTCAGTGCAAAGAACCGCATTTTCGTCAATCACACAGAAGCTGGAGGATGGTTTGCGATGTCCGAGAGCAGCTACCCTCTTGTGACCGGCAAAGCAAAAGCTGCGTTATGCTATGACAACGATTGGGTGGAGATGACCTCTTCGATGCAGTCTTTGAGCCTCGCTCAACGACAGGAGGGATTCGTTGGTGTACACGCTCTGAGCGAGTATGAGACAAGACACGGAAGCGGTCTGACTATCTCTGCTCCAGAAACACTTCCAGCCAATGATTCCCCCGTCGAACTTTACGAAGAATCGCCCCTACTGCCGTCATTGACTGGTAGCAGCAAGATCATCGACACAGCAGCAAACAATGTTTTCGACATCGCAGTCCTTCTCCTAGCCGGCTTTCTTGCGGTCTTTATGTATATTAATTGGACTCCGATTTCCAAAGAAATACGAAGCCGATTGGAAATCCGCCAAAGGATCCCCTCAGTACAACACCCAGTGACCTCTGTTCCATCCACGCCGATCACAGCAACAGCGCCGACAACGGATTTCGCACCACTAGCTTCTGACAGTGTTGAAGAAGTCACCATTGGAAAGGGAGATGACCTTGCTCTTCAAAGATCAAGGAGTAATACCCTCCTCTTGCCACCACCGAACACGCTGCGGAGTCGAGCAGATTCTCTGCAAGATCGTGGACGTTTAGAGCATGAACAGGATGAGAAGGGCGTTCGCATACAAGAACCATCTCCTGGGCCTGATGAGCTAGAAGAGGTGGGGTCTCCCCAACCAGGAAAGAAGAAGGCTCGTCGTGGTAAAAGAGGTGGAGCGAAACGTACTAAGAATAGGAGCGACAGTAACCACGATCCTAAAGACGGAGTCGACCAGGTGGTGGAAGAAGTAGCTCAGAAGGCCCTGGAATTACCAGTACAGATCGAATTCAAGGGGTCTCCGCCGATTGGCAGTGACATGACTGAGATAGATGAACCGCTTATCAAAATTGGCCATTTGAGTGTGGATACCGAAAAGATTCTCGGTTACGGGGGTCATGGAACGATGGTCTTTCAAGGCTCCTTTGGTGGCAGAGACGTAGCTGTCAAGCGTATGCTCAAGATCTTTTTCGATATTGCTTCCCACGAAGTCAACCTGCTCCAAGAAAGCGATGACCACCCCAATGTCATTCGGTATTTCGACAAGGAGACAGCTGGCGAATTTCTTTACATAGCTCTAGAGCTCTGCCCCGCCTCACTACAAGATGTGATTGAGAAGCCAGATTGCTATCCTTCCTTGATCCCAACTACCGGTCTTGATATACCGAACATGCTGAAGCAAATTACCTCTGGCCTTCTATACCTCCACACCCTCAAGATCGTTCACCGGGATATTAAGCCGCAAAACATCCTCGTCTCCGCCCCCAAGCTCACCTTGACCAACCCTTCAACGACCCAGCCTCCACGTCTGCTCATCTCGGACTTCGGCCTCTGTAAGAAGCTTGAAGGGGACCAGAACTCCTTCCGTGCAACCACTGCCTTCGCAGCCGGCACGTCAGGCTGGCGAGCTCCTGAACTGCTGGTTGATGATGATCCGAGTCTTCCGCCATCAGGCACTGCCCTCGAACTTTCAAGGGTCGACACAACGAACAATTCTGAACCCCTTGTGCTCGACCCCCAAACCAATCGCCGTGCAACCCGTGCCATTGATATCTTCTCTCTCGGCTGTGTCTTCTATTACTGCCTCACCCAGGGCTCTCATCCATTCGACAAAGACGGCAAGTTTATGCGTGAAGCCAATATCGTCAAGGGTTTTCACAGCCTTGATGGGCTGGACTGCATGGGCGACTACCAATGGGAAGCGAAGGATTTAGTTGGTGCTATGTTGAGCAAGAACCCCAAAGAACGACCTGATGCCGCTACCATTCTATCGCATCCGTTCTTCTGGCCTGCGGAAGATAGATTGGAGTTTCTGTGCCATGTCAGCGATGCATTCGAGTTCGAGAAGTTCAATGAGCGCGAGAATGACCCATCAGATGCTCTTGCCTATTTAGAAGACCATGGTGATGCCATACTCAGGCACACACACTACGATTTTCTTAGCGTCTTGCCTTCTACTTTTAAGGACACTTTAGGGAAGCAAAGGAAGTATAAAGGTGACAGTGTTTTGGACTTGCTTCGCGCATTGAGAAATAAGAAAAATCATTACGAAGACATGCCAGACTATGTGAAGAGGATGGTGGGACCTCTGCCAGAGGGGTACTTAGCCTTTTGGACTGTGAAATTTCCGAGCTTGCTTTTATCGACTTGGAGAGTGGTGAAGGCGTTGGGATGGAGTGAAAAGGGAAGATTTAGACGTTTTTATGAGGGATGAATTTTTGGTGGCTTTTGGTCAGTGTGAATGTAAAGGGAATATGGTTTGGATGTTATTGTACTTGCATGATAGTTGGTGTCTTATTTGGTATTTAATGTTCAGGTAACTGGAACATGTAAAAGTCCGGATGCGTTCGAACCAAAGGACTCACAATCCAGCACCCGCGGCGTTCGCTTCTGTAGAGATGATCCGATAATTATAGTGGGCTTACTGGTCAGTACTTTGGACAAGATATCGTATGACCCCATTTTGAGGCATATTTACCATCACAGTATGGGCTGCATGAAGTTCAGTGCGCTGAACATGGCTTACATGTGCGCAAGAGTCATTACCAGTGGCATTAGACTAAAGGCTTGGTGCTTGCTCTAGTGCAAGTTTCACCGAACTGATGGATTTGAAGGACTCCATAAGCCTTCATTGTTGGTTGGCTACTGGAAAAAGTGTGCATATTTACATACCTTTACTACGCCTTATTCATCTTTGTTCCGTCTCTGGCATTCAACTATGGCTCTGCCCAATTCTATACGACATCTCTAATCTTCCAAGATCCACTCAGAAGTTATGTATAAGCTATAAAGAGTCCATCCTTACAGCAGCTTATTGTCCATGAATATACTCACGAGTAAAATGCGGACGTCAGCCTTTTCCAGCCAGAAATGAACAGAACATAAGCGCATTTGTCATACATTATTGGCCGAGCACGAATTATTTCTTGCCTTCAGGGTTCATACTTTCATACTGCTGTCAAAGTTGACACTAACTCGTCATGACACTGACAGGGCAAAAGATCACGGTGTTGAATCTGTTATGAGCTTTTCTAGGCTATGTCTCTGCACATATATCGGCTCACAATATAGCTCGTGTATTAACAATTCGTAATCGACTAGCATGGGGTCCGGTGGCACTGAATGGCCCGAAAGCAGGCCTGTCCGCCCTCTACAATGTCGCACACAGGGAATGTAGCCAGTTCGTCTTAAACCCCACTCCAAGTCGCTTTATGAAAGCTCCTACAAGGACATCCATCCGCTGTCGCTAGGGGTGTTTCCCACGCCAGAGATTCTTCTTTTGAAAGCCAGCGGATTAATGCCCATTTGGCGCTGGATTACCCCTTCTAAATCTATTTGAGCAGCCATCTTTCCACCTAAACAATTTCCTCCTTACAATTCCCTAATTTCATGTAGCGATATCGTTCCCCCTCTTCACCTACACTATACCTGTTCATGGTCTCACAGTATGTGAGTCTGCTATTGCCTACTTTCTCTTGACCCATGTGCACTGCTATCTTCGAGCTGTTAGTCATTCTCTTGAAGCAGAAGTCAACTAGATTCATGTCAATGTCATGGATAGCTGCATTTATATCGAGGATGCTGGCTACTCAACTCCAATTTCAAACCTCAATCCACACATTAGCGCCCAATAATCAAATGGGGACGTAACAACTCGAGATTCTGTTCTCTCTCATTACAAACTATGGCCGCTCTGAAGTACCGTCGTGTGGATTTGTGAATGGTTTAGACAACACCTATGAATCACAGAAGTGCATGGCCTAAGTACCTCAAAAGTGGGCTGCTCGACGGTTCGCTTTCATGAAATATTGGAGATGATCAGGGAGCGTGCTCGCCAAGGCGTAAGAGAAAAGCGTAGGAGACACCGTTCAAGGAATGCTGAAGATTGGGTGCTGGCTGGCAGGGTGAGGACAGCAACAGCGTCGCTCGTAATGAGATAGAGTGGGGCGAGTTAGTAAAATATCCCAAATCTTTGTTTCTACTGTCCTACTTGCGCGCAATGGATGTCGTTCTCACCAACTGACCTTGTCTTTCGAATTATCACTGACATGTGACGCTGATGTGAGATATGGGTCCAACGCAGCACTTACCTAAATGGACCACCTCATGCTGTATCGCGTGGGAGTCTGTCACAAGCAATACTTGGATTGGGCAGGGGATGCTTGGAAAGAATTTAAGGTTTTGTGTGGGGGAAGTGGAGGTTGATGAAGGAAGATGTGTTGTGTTGCACAAAGGACTAGGCGAGGATTTTCAATCGACGGCGGAACGAACTAACCCCGGCAAAGGGATCGAAGAGAGTGTATAGAGCCTGATCATTGGTAGGAAATACTTACAGGAGCAAGAGTGCCGGCAATGAGCAAGTAGAGAAAAAAGTAGTCATCAAATCGTAATATATTCTATTTTAGCCTCGGAGGCGACCATATAATTCTGGGTATCTGGACACGATATCAACATGCCGCATGAATTAACGCCTTGCTAACCCTAGAACAGATCCATCATGAGCCCATCAAAATTTGTCAAGAAGAGTCCAAGAATGTCCTCAGCCAAAGAAGGAATCCCCCGACACCAAACTCTCCCACGGCTTACCAGTCTCCCATACCTTTTCCATGAGCGCCCTAGCTTTCTTTACTTGGCTCATACCTAGACCTTCCATCCTCTTCAGCCTCTCCATGATGGTCTCCCTGAAACTGGGGTTCTTGGCGTCGCATCCTGCCGTAAACATGGGAAAGAGTAGACAGCCTTCAGCCGTACCTCCTTTGCGGACTCTCTGTAATGCAACCACGATCTCTTGGATTGCGAACTGGACCTCCGGATCATCAGATGGCCGCCCAAGGATACGCCTATTGACATGAATCAAGCCTGCATGATGGAACGCCTCGTTCGTGGTGACGAGCTCAATAGCGTAGGAGTTATCCTCAATTTGGGTGCTCGCTCTTCGATGCGGACATCCTTGGTAGTGGTGCATCCTCGCCTCTACTAGGCCCGCCTTCAGCTTTTCTGCTCTTTGCATAACCTCCAGGGAAGGTTGCCAGTCTATTCTTATATATCCGGAAGAGTCTATGCGTTCGCTATCGCAGGTTCTGGCGAGGGTGGCGATCTCGGCGAGTATGGTGACAAGGCGACTAGTGAATCCGAGGAGACAGTCTATTTGGTAATCCTGCTCACCAGCAGTGGCATCTAATGCCCAGTAGTTTCCGCCGAACAGAGGCTGGTCATACTTGCCACCACTCAGGCTGCCGAGGACGTCGAGGTAGGCAAACCATCGCATTAGAAAGTAAAAAACTTTATCCTTTCGAGGCGCCGCTGTTGCATTACCACGACTCAGGATCATTTGTCGAGCTACGTGCAGATGTTGCGTCCATGGTACCGAGTGCTCAAATGTGTTGGGATTGAGGATTTGGAGCGAAGCCAACATAATAGCAGTGGCCAGGCTGCTGTTAGAGATTTGTCCACCAGGATTACCAAGGGCCTCTCTGAGGGCAGGAAAAACATCCTGAACCCACTCAGCAATCCGATTGGCTGGCTCAAGGTGATTCAGCACTCGTGAGCGGTGGCTAGCCGAGTACGCCAGGAGTAGGTGCAGTAGGTTCGTATCTTGGACAGCCACTGTGCACTAAGATTAGCCAGCGGATGGACATGCCTATTGAGGAAGGACTCACTTTGTGGTAAGATGCTTTTGAACGGATTCTCTGAGCAGTCATGAGGAACCAAAACCCTTGCAGTATGATTTAGGAAATGATGGAAGTAGAGCAGATTCATCGGATTGTCTCGAAGCATTTCAGGTAATGGTTCAAGTGACCTAGATATACTGACGGTAACAGGCTTCGCATAGTAGCCTGCACCTTCCTGAAACCCATCTGAGCTGTTTAGGCCGAAGCCGTATCCAGAAAAGAAGTGATCGGTCATGTCATTATCTGTTTCAATAAAACTCGGTGTCATACCATTCAGCGCTATCGCATCGTTATTTTTTGGGATATCGAGATCTGCAAATCCCCGATCAACACCATACGTGGTCTTCTGTGTGGTGAAGTGTGTGGTGTTGAGCTTCCCCGGAAAGGCACCTTCGCTGCTGCTACCAGAGTCCGCTGGAGAGTCATCGGAGAGCAGAGACTTGACAGATAAGCGGCGAAAGTCTGGAGACTCCTGTGGAGGTGGCTGCGGTGAGGGAATTGGTTGTGGAGAAGGGCCTGACAAGGATTGGTGTATGTCTTCTGAACCTACAGATGATGCTGCTGGTGTAGGAGGGATTCGCACGGTACCGTTCGAAGGGCTGGACGACTGATACCGTACAGCTGGTGGTGATATGAGAGGACCCATACTGAGATTCCCAGATGCAGCAAATTGCGAGGGTCCATAAGATTGAGGTTTAGTGTAGAAGTCTTGTTTGTCCATTGATGGACTCAGCCTTATCTTCTTGGCTCGATGGTCTGCAAAGGCCGGCGATGGAGTCCCCCGTATGGTACTGTTGTTGGAAAATTGGAATTGTGGGCTCTGGAAAGGAGGAGGCATTTCGGGATTGGACAGTGAGTGATGGTGGCCACCGTAAGGCATGTGAGGTACATTCATCAGCGGAGGGCTTTCAATGCTCGAATCTGGAGATGGATATGGGCCTGTACCCTGCTCTCGGATCCTGGAGAGCTGTGCGGCGGAGATGGAGTCTCTGAAAGGTGAGGATTGGGAGGAGTAGAAACCGGCAGAGTTGGGGCGGCCGTATTGCGCATCCATGAAGCTAGCCATTGGATTTGGACTCTGCCCTCTGATGGTAGAGCCGCCATCTGAAACGGTAGAGATAGAACTTTCTCTGTGTAACGATGGACTCGAGAGATTGGTCGAGGTTTGATTTTCGTTGCTTGATTTCCTTTTTGACCGACCTTCCCAGTTGAGACGGATACTGTAATCGCATGTCTCTCCTTGGCGTTCGCAATTCTGACATTTGGGTCTTTCTTCACCACACTTGATTTTTCTATTCTTACAAGGCCTAGTTTTCAATCAGTCAGGCTTTGACTTGGCTGGGGGCGGGGCCATTGAATGATTACCAGCAACCGTTGCGACTGCGCTTCTTAGGCTCTGCGCTACCAGGCTTCTTTGGCCGCGGCATGGCGTAGGAGGTCTCGATGTAGCTGCAATATGTAGGTCGGGGAATGGTAGTTGCACAAAGCAACCTGGGGGCGTCGTGTAGCGTTCGGAGAATTCTGACTGGGCCTTTAGACTATGCTCATCGCGTCTGCGGGGTCGTCTCCATCGTTCGGCGGGGAAGTTGGCGGGGACAGACTGCGGTGAGAGGAAGGATGTAAATATCGCAGTGTTAGAAGCCTCGCAGAGGGGCGCCTTGTATAGGGAAAGGACGAGACTCGAGCAGCAAATCGTGAGGTGTTCATGGAATGGAAGGTCGAGGCGATGGTGGCAGCGATAAGGGTGTTAATGTGTTTGCCGTGCATTAGTTGGTGGTCTAGAAGGGCCAACGAAGGACACCTTCAACTGGCTTGGAAACGCACCATTGCTGGGCGTCTATACGGGTATCCGACTCGTTCGCAATGGCGAGGTGGACGGTGTCCGTGGCTTGCAGCAGCTGATAATGAGAAGTGAAAGCCGTGAAAGTATCTTGGTCGGGCGTGAAGCCTTAAGAGTGGCCAAGACTCGTGTCAGATTGATAAGATTAGATCATCAAGCATGCTGTCGCTGTCGTCCCCCCTACATTTTAGTACACGAAGTCATGCAATCGGATTCATTTTCGACATGAGACGATAGCCTCCACTTGAACAATACCACTGCGAGTACAGACAGGCTCCTCTGTCGCTGATCGAGATACTGCTGGCATAATGCCTGGAACACGCCTCCAGCATCCGCTTCAGAGATATGCCTCGCCCTCCCTCTATGGCCTCTCTGCTCTCATCCATGTAACACGCACCCTTCTTCTCAGGTTGGGGGACATATGGGAGTAAAGCTGACACTGCTAGTTCCTCGGCCTCGCCTCCTTCACATACTCCTACGTCTACTTAATCGAATACCCTACACTCATAAATGAATCCTGGGGTTGGCACTTTCAATACCTCACAATCATTGGCCTCACAATTGCCACTGCGTCTTTCATAGCCGGTGCCTTGGCAGACCTTACATCATCCCCCCTTCTCTTCCAAGTCAAGAACATCCTCATCATGTGCTCTACCCCGTTGGAAGTCCTGGTCGCCATGCTGTATTGGAGTCTCCGGTTCATCGACAAGAGCTTGGTCATACCCGATTGGGCGCAATTACCCTTGTCCGCCGATCTCAGTTTTCATGCCATACCCCAGATTCTGCTGCTGGTGGACTTCCTATTGCTAGGTCCGCCGTGGACGGTGTCTACGTCGAGTGCCATGGGGTTGAGTAGCATGCTGGCGCTAATCTACTGGCCTTGGGTGCAGCAATGCTTCGAACACAATGGATTCTGGCCTTATCCGATCTTTGGCATGGTTGGGTTGTATGGTCGCATAGGCTTGTTCATCCTGAGTGCGGTTACGATGACGGCAAATACCGTGGTGCTGAAGCAGGTCTACAGGATCGTTAATGGGACTCCAGGGGAGAGGACGGTTACGAGAAAGTCGAATAAAAATTCTTGACCTTGATATTTCTAGGGATACCTGAGCAGGTTTAGTACAGCAGAGGTCAGAAGCTGGTACCATAGTGTGGTGTCGTGGCCTCAACTTGGGATAGAATTGCCGGCTCTAATGGTATGTATACGTCCAATCTAGACAATGAGACTATATAAACGATACAACCTCCCACCTTCGTCTAAGTCTTCAGGTCATATACAAAGGTACCTAGTCTGCTGCCGGAGTTGACTCATTGCGATCTGAGCTGGACTGTGGCACCGGGCGGCTAAAGGCGAAGTTGGGTATCACAAATATACGAATGGAGGCCGAAAGGAGGAAAGCAATGCAAGGCTGGACAGTGAGTATCTTTTTGAGCTTGAGAAGGCACGTGGCCTTCTACCAGGATGACGTGGAACGCTCATGACTGGATGATGCTCTTGCATGTGTCCCTACAATTTTACGGTAGATACTTTCGATTTTCTTCCCTTGCTGTAGTATCTTTCCTAGCAAAATGTTGCGAAACGGCCAATAAGTACCTGCTTGCTTCAAGTTATACCATTGTGTTTCCACTCAGGTTCCTTATCGTTATGAGCTGTGGCAAACCGTCCGAGCCGTCTCAGGAAGGTGACCACAGTGTTTGTACAACCGTACACAACAGTGAAACCATCATCAGGATCGCGCCTTTAGCTTGAGTGCATCCTTGCCTTTAGCAATAGGAAACCCCTATACAACCGGCGAGATGCGATGTATGAGCGCTGGCAGTGGATTACACGGTAGATCACAGGTTCATGGTCAACGTGGTTGTAAAACCAGTGCCCAATCCTCGAAACAGCTATTTTATCCCTTTCATCTTGAAGTCCATACCCTCTCCTCCGACGTTGTACTAAGCGCTGGAAGGGCATAGCATCAAGGTCATGCGCGATTATCCCTCTACATGCCTTTTCTTTACACTGTCGGTGTCTCTACTTCACAGAGAATGGTGTGTAGGGTGTTCATCCAATTCTGTTACAAGCTTTCCTCAAGAACTTGATAAAAGAGAACAGGATTTCTTTGACATATTCTGTGTCAGGATATTAGCGCCACCATTAGCTTGCCACCTACAGGTGTTATTCTATCATGTATATTAGGAAGCTTCCTCCCATAGAATCTTGCTCCTCAGGCAAGGCAATGCAACACTTTCCAACATTCTGGCATCGCAAAGCTACTCTTCATCCTATCCACAGTGGTATTCAACGTTACTAATTAGCACTTGACAGAGGGGAATGGCTACTGATTGTATACATAAGATATTGATGATGATCTTCGAGCTTGGATTGAGCGTTCGATACTGATGGGGCTTATGGCATCAATCAATACTTCTCCACATTGTCAGCTCTATACAGGTTTTGCTCTCGGCACATTCATCCATTTTTTGTGGTTTTTTCCTTTCTTCTCTTTATATTGCGGCAAACAGGCTTGCTGAACATTCAAGAGTGTTGCCTGCAAGGCCCTCTTCATCGCGTTAAAGGAGGCATCAGTAGTAACTGATAACACCTCTTGTAGGAGCAAGCAGAGTTTAGCAACCTGCGTACTAAATTAAATGCAATGCTTTCTCCTTTTCCAATGCCGCAAGGATGACTGAAGTCGTAATAAGGATGACTGATGAACGGGACAGTAAGAATCTTTGGCCCGCATGCCCATTGCAAAGCTTCCCTTATACCTATTGTAGCAAAAGCGTGGTGAACGGTAGAACCCAATGGCTTTCCACGCAGTCCCAATATACTGCTCATTGACTATCAACGCCTAGCATAGTGTGGAACTCTGCTTGACGGAGAAACGTTGCCTAAACTTAGCACGCAAAGCTTCCAGGTGAAAAAAATGGCAAATAACGAATGTCCGGTTTCATGGGCCGGGAACTACATCGAATCGTTAAGGCTAGAGTATCCAGCGCAGGGTTCACTATCATGATCTGCTTCCACCACATGCATTCTGAGTATATCTGGCTCTTACTAAATGTCGTCCGCTGTTCCCGATCGAATGCTACGTTCTACACATTTTTACGTGCACCAAATTCTTTCAATGGATCTTTTTCGTCCCTAGAGGACGGCGACTCCGCGGGGCAGATTCATGCAAATTCTGCTTGCTTTGACTGGGAATTGTCTCTCCTTCTGCCTTTCAAGGCTTGCAAGAGGAGAAAGAAAGGGAGAAGCTTGATAACAAAACCCGAAGCCATATGCGATAATAGCCATTCCATTCGGCGCAGAAACTCATCGCTCAGGTCTTGCCAGCCTTATGTTTCAACTTGGCAAGGCTTGAATCCGTCAAGCACCCTCCAAACCACCTCAAGATCCGACAGTATCAGCTTGTCAAAATATGTACCACCTATCCTCATCACAATCTTCGGGCACCGTCTTCTGGCTTTCTCGTAGAATAGAAGTACCAATTCAAGCTCAGCCGCAACTCCATTGTCACTGATATCCCTCAGAGCTGTCCACAGGTTCAGGAGGCCGGTGAATTCCATGCAGCATTGTGGATACGTAAGATAGTTCTTTGTGAGCACCTTGCTGTTATTTGGTCTTCCAATCCGGAAAAGACGGGGGTCGGTCTGGAGGGAAGATTGTGAAGAAATAGTATCTACATCATATGAGTCATTGTTTCCTACAACAAGCAGCAGAGGCAGGGTGTGATATGGTGATAGCATTTCCAAAGAACCCCTATGTAAGAAGAGCTCCATTGCTTCAAGCACACGAAGTAGAAACTCAGGGAGGAAGGAATATCAGGGCTGAATCAAACTTGAGAATCGGAAAGGCGAGTTGAGGAGCAATAATCATTGTAGCAACATGGCATAACAACGCTGCAGATCCCTCTTGGTATACTTCTCCATGACTTCAGAGTCCACAGCAATAAGAGAAGCAGCTGCAGAATTGCGGCATTCCCAATTGCTCTTGCAGATCATCACTGAGAAACTTGTTACCATATTGTCTAGCGGACATCGACAGGTAAGACTGCGATGGCGCCAAGTCCACTCGTACCAGACATAGTTCCTATGGTCTGGCCAGGAAATTAGATATGAGCTGCTTGAGCTTGGACTAAAGACCACCGAGATTAGATGAGAAACTGTATCAGCATTTCAAGAGCAAGGCCCAATACACGTAGAAACATTGATTGTTTGTACTACTTGTGGTACAAAGTGAGTCGTAGTGATCCGAGATTCTGGCTTGAACAGTACGATAGAACTCGAAAGCTTGAACTTATACCTTGAGCGAAAAGCAGGCTGACTTTGTGCTAAGCCACAGTAAGGAACGGCTGAAAATGCCACAACATCATAAATAAATAGAGTCTTCGCCTGGGATTATACAAATCTAAATTCTGGCACGCTAGCGCTCGTGAGGAAATGAAAATAAAGGATTGCCCAACACAGTCGAAAATTGCTGGTATCCTCTTCTCGCTGTGTTGAGATAGCCTTATATTGACTGACTTGTAAATCCTATCCGGTCGACACATAAAGCATGCCAGGATACGAAAGGGCCGCTCTTGCTGCAGTACGAGCTTTAGGACTAACGCTTATGAATATTTGTATGGGTCCGATTAACGGTTCATCAATTCCATACCAAGTCGTATATCCGTCAAGCCAGCGGATCGCGAGTTCTTTTTTCCTGAGCCTAATATGTTCAGCCGTAGCCTCCTGGCCCTAGGCCGTAGGCTTCTGGCAGAATAGTCAGTAGGCGCTCAGTCCGATGGCGAATATGTCGATAAAGATGTCGAACGGTTGCCCCTCTCGTTTGCACCGGTTTTGCCAAGTTTCTGGTGCTAGGTAATTGGCCGTACCACAATCCCAATTCAAAGAGGTGGTTTGGTCCTTAGCGGCGCCGAAGTCACGATCACCCTAGCCCTTGGTGTTTGAAGCGTCACTACTGCCAAATTTGACGGCTTGATGTCTCTATGCATTACCTCGTTTCGATGGCAGTACTCGATACCGTCCAGCCACTACCAAAAAAAATGCTACGAGTAGCCATTCGTCGATAGAGTCGTTGTGAATACAAAGCTTTTCGGCAGTGGTGACGCATAATGGTGAGAAGACCAGGTGAAGCTCGTCACATTCAGCTGGACGACGTGGTGGGAGGAGGTAATTTTCGTCAGGCAACGTTACGTCTAGTAGTTCGGTCACATAGGGCTACAAATCGTCAGTCTAGTTCCAGGGGAAGATATGGTTGCCCGGCAAGACGACACTCACGTGCGAGTCTAGCAGTCTCCCTATCATTATTTCTCTTGATGCATCTGTATAGTTATTGATCGTCCTCATTATGTTCTGAACAGCCACAGCAGTTGCAGTTCTCTTATGTTCAGCTGCGAAAACGAGGGCGTCCGTACAACATAATCTTTGTATACTTAATCGGTAATACTACCTAGGCATGGCGTTGAGTACTGTGGGTAACGATTCCTCTCGATGGTGGTGGAAGGATTGATAGAAATCGAGTCGCTGCTACTGCTCGTCAAAGCTGGTCCTTGTATCGCGTAATAGATTATAACCAAATCTCCAAATGTTATTCGAGTCTTGGCCGCCCAAATCACGTATTGAGAAACATATTCTTCACTGTCAACAGCGACGAGACTATTCGGAGTGGCGTAGATCATGATAGATCCGGTTATAGAATCGTTAGTAATAAGAGCGTGGGTGGTTGAGACATCATGATAGCCTTTTCACCCTGTAAGCAGGATCTCGGGGCTTTCATATTCGTTCTTGAATACTCCACCTCCAACACGCCAGCCAATCTCGGGACTTAGTGGTCGTATTACTGAAATTCACGCGGTAATAGCCTGTCCAATGACTTTTCACGGCTTTCTGTTTGCTTCCAGAGCTTTGCTGACCATTATTGTCATTCGCGGCCAAATGCTCCTTTTGAGAATTCACGACCATATATCGCCTTGCGACTCGGTTCCAGTTAGGATTTTCTTGCATCCTCCGAGCGATCCGGTCGAAAGTTTGCTTGTCCAGCCTGTTCGCAGGAACAAGAACGGAAATCGGACCGAAAAGACTTGGGTGGTGGCGTTGCCCTAACGGGAAGTCGATAAGGACAGAGCTGGATGTGATGAGAGGTAGTATATAGACCTCCTTTGAGCTTTCGAAATCAGGTATTCGAAGTCCGAGTGGAGACATAGTTACAACACCAATATTTGGTGTCGATGTTGCACAACATGGCCTCCGCCACCTAGTGTCCAGACTTCGAAAAATGTTGGTGAGAAATGCTTATCACTTTTTGTACGATTGCTGCGCTTTTGCACATGAAGAAATAGAGATCAGTTGGACGTGCTGGAGTCGCACCAGTCACTGGCAGATATCGAAGGACGTTGGATTTGAACACTGAGACAGAAGGACGTTGTTAAAACGCTGTGGCGCTGCAGTGAAGTCGTTGCTTCACCGCCATGCTATATAATCAAGCGTTCTGCCACCCAGAAAAACAATAAAAAGGGTCAAGGAAAAAGAGCTTGAAGCCTCTGTCCGATATTAGCCATCCTAAGGTAAGAGTAGGAGTTGTCGTGATGGCAACACACGCATCACCGATTGGTTAGGGTACATTGCTGACGACAATAGACACTTGTTTCAAGCTGCGGTGTCAGCATAGACAAAGCTGAGTACAGCCATGAAGTGAGCCGGGACGTACCATACATCTCCTGTATTCATCTAATCTCTACTACATTCGCAATGTATTTCCAAGTCACAAGCCAGCGAGCTGTTATATACATACCCGATGCGATCTCTTACAGTTTTGCTTTCACGGCTTGCTCTTCTTCCTGTTGTGCCCTGATTTTCAACAGCCGTCTTAAGATCTTGCCACTTGCGCTTTTGGGTATTTCATCCACAAACCTCACGCCGCCTCTCAACCTCTTGTGACTTGCCACCTTTGCCTGCAGCCATTGCATGATCTCTTGTGCGCTTTTAGGACTACCTTCGACGCCTGGCGCCGGTACAATATACGCTCTTGGCACTTCCGTCGCTTGGTCTTTGTTGTAGATCCCGACTACGGCAACGTCATTGATCATAGGATGGCTAAGTAACAGCCCCTCCAACTCTGCCGGCGGCACTTGAAACCCTTTATATTTGATTAACTCTTTCACTCGATCTGTAATGTAGAAGTTGCCATCTTTGTCCTGGTGTCCAACATCGCCTGTCTTGAAGTAGCCATCAGGCGTGAGAGCATTCTTTGTGCCTTCTGGGTTGTTGTGATAGCCTTTGAAGATATTAGGACCTTTGATCCAGAGTTCGCCAGTCTCTCCAATCGGGAGTTCCTCCTCTTCGGGAGACATATATTTTGCGGTTTGATTTGGAAGGAGAGTGCCTACAGAGCCTATGGTCTTGTTCCACTGCTCCCATGGCTGAGTGTGTGTCGTAGGACTTGTTTCACTGAGCCCGTAACCTTGTTTAATAGGCACCTTCAACCTCTTATATACCGCTTCAACCAGCTCTTGTGTCAAAGGCGCAGCTCCCGAGTTGAGCATACGAAGGCTGCTGAGATCGTATTTGTCAACTATTGGATGCTTGCCGAGGAGTAGTACGACTGGAGGCACAACGTAGGCAAAGGTGATTTTGTGATTTTGGATGATGGAGCAGAACTTTTCGATTTCGAACTTCGGCATGACTACCAAAGTCAGTCCGCTATAAAGGCTTTGATGTATTAAGCAGGTCAACCCTAAATCCCTGTTAGCGTGCAGTGACAAAGCAACAAGAAGACAGCCCTACCGTAGATGTGGTAGAATGGAAGGAACGCCAGTATCTTGTCCCCCTTGCCATCCGGACCGCCGTTCCACGCCACATTTCCCGCCTCTCCAGCCTTCAACATCAGGATGTTCGATACAATGTTCTCGTGACACAACATAACGCCCTTAGGATGCCCAGTTGTGCCTGAAGAGTACACCAGAAACGCGAGGTCCTCTTTTGGATTCAGCTTGGTCCTGCGATACCTTTGAGTACCAGAGAGCGGCCGTATAGATGTGAAATGTTTGAAGTTGAAAGATTCGTCCCTCTCGTCACCGATAAGTATGATCCTATCTTCCGGAATACCAACTTGTTTCGCAGCTTCAACAGCGACCTTAAGGAAGGGTTTCTGCGTAACCAACGCGACTGCGCCAGAGTCCTTCAGCTGAAACGCCAATTCATCTGCAGTGTAGCCGGGATTAGCGGGAGATGCGATGCCACCAGCCCAGTGAGTGCCCCATATTATGGCTGGCGTGTCGATGCAGTTGGGTGTGAACAACGCTAACACGTCTCCCTTGTTCCAGTCCCATTGCGACTTTAGACCTTTGCCGAAGTCAATGGCTGTGCTTTTCACTTGTGCGTAGGTGTAGTATCTGCTGGTATCAGCATCTTTGTAGATTACTTTGACCTCGTCAGTATGGTGATATGGGTATCGAGTGTCATTGCCTACTTTTGTCGTCGGGAAATGGCCTGTCATTGCGCTCAAAAAGCAAGGTCCATAGGTCCACATTTGGGATGTCAATTTTGGGGTAGAGAGATTCAGTAGGCATTGTAGGCTAGGGCAACGCTGGAGAGCTCAGAAGTGTCGGTAGAGATGTGCAGAATCTGCCTCGGGAGTATGTAGAAGCACAACTGCAGTAGGAAAGACAATGATTGTGAGCCATGACGACTGTCGTTGGTGCAACAGCCGGCGGGGAAAGCTGGCCGGGACTCGAAGGGCAGACTGCCGAGGCAATTGAGGAAATCTCCCGCTAACCGGATGTAGATTTGCCATCAGATATCATCTGTTATCCTCTTCGTTTGAACATCCTTGAGCTTCACTGTCATCACAATTTGGTGTCTAGTGGGCACGAACCGCTACCGTGGTGTGCTTATGGGTCGATGGCGTCATCTCGTCTACCTGCTCTCCGCCATGCTTTTGCAAAAACTGCTTCTCGATACCTGAGAGGCACCCAGCGACGATGGGCTCAGGTTCATGACGTTCGTTTTCTAGTAACGCACCGAGAGCCTGACAGGGTGACGGAGAAGTACAAGGCAAGACTACAGCAGAAGGCCAAACAGTAAGCAAGAACTAATCTCGCGGCAAGCCTGCCACTGAATACCAGAGCAGGGAAGGTCTGAAGGACATCGAGGAGCTGAAAGTGGTCTATCAAGAGAAGATTAGGAGCGAACGGAAGAAGGCCTTTGCTTCGAACCCTATACCTCCAGTATCGTCTTCTACAATCCCTCCTCCTCCTCCGCCTCACCCGTCGCACCACTCAACCACTCCGACTTCCAAATCATCCAACCCACCAGGTCTCAAAACACTCTCATCGTACATTGACATCCCCAAGACACTCGAACTTCCTCAGAAGGAGATAGAGTACATATGGCGCCTTCGTCACGCCTCAGACCCCCAATCGCTTTGCGCAGTCATCCCCAAATCGACCTACAATCGCATTGAGTCCACCGCTCGACAGCACCCGCAATTCATCCTCCCATTACCGAGGGAAGGACAGGGCGCCGAGATCCATTTCCTGCAGTGGACATTTCCAACCCCTACGACCACCACGGTTTTGTTCACACACTTGGCCGAATTTAAGCTAAGAGGGGAGTATGCGCAACCACATACAACTGTGACCCACCATCTCGATCTGGCGGATCCGAAAGGATTAATACTTCTGCAGGGAAGCATAGTGGATGGAAGGGGTATAACAGTAGAAGAAGGCAAATGGCTGTTGATGTGTCTACAAAAGTTCTATGGTGGCGAGGAAAAAGTGGGGCGGAGGAAGCTACTGGAGCAATTCAGCCACGGTGATGGTAATTTCAAGGTGGAAAAATTGCTTGAGGAGGCAGAGAAGATCATATGACCAGTGCTTGGCTGGTGAAGTATTCGTGAACAGTCTGGGCCTTCAGCTATTAGTCCATGGACCTCAATGCATCTGATGTGTGCTCTACTTTGAGTTGACCGAGGACACCAGGTAGCATGTGGAAATATATCCGGTTGCGATAAGAGCATCGGGTTGGTAATCAAGATTCTTCTTCCTGGTTTTGTAGATCAAAGCCTGGACTCGTATCATGAGTCCGCTCTTCCAGGACACTGGAATCGACTGTTGGATGTGCGCAAGTGTCTCCGTCGTCGTCCCCGGTGTCAGCTTCGAGCAAGTACGATGGTGCCTATTCGTGCTTGAGGAGCGACCTTTGCTGCTCATGTTTTTGTAACATCGTGTGCTGCCGTGACGATTACGCAGTCTTCTGCTGTACTGTCTATCGCCGTGCTCGAAAGGCTTAGGTGGCTAAATATGCGACTGCATTAACCATAGACACCATTCCAGAGATATTCATCAGGTATCTATCTTTCTATGGCCTAGATAAACAGACTCAATGCAACTCGTCTTCCATTTCTTGCATTCCTTGCACTCTAACTCTGTTCTGGTCCTCTTCTCGAACGGTGAGTGACTAATCCACATTAATGTACAGATTTAGGACATTTTGAGCTATCCACTCGATACCATTTAGTCGTCTCGTGTGGCAGCTTCTGTTCATGTAGTAGATTGTCTTTTCAACTTCGCTCGTCGGAGCACTCTTATGGTCCTTGCCTGTCAATCTGCCGTCTACACCCTCGGCCTGCGCTGCAGAGCTCTGCTTCCTAGCTACACCCTATGCTTTTGACAGGTTATGAGCCCGGAACCGTAGGGTATAGATATGGTCATATAGACACCCAAACGCAGCCTGCTTAGCTCGTATGCCCACAGAACATCGCTGTGGGTGGCGATATGTGCGCAAAAATGACTGAGCGCTGCATAGAGATCACTCCCGCATAGATTCGGGCAAAAGATAAAGTCGTCAGAGAATAGGGCATATCTGCCCCTGAGCAGCTCCCCGTCACCCAAAACTATATGCCAACTAAGAGCTACGAGAACGACGGCAGCATAGGTGCATAGGATCTTTAGGGAATTCCTTAAACGAATTTTATTGGCTGGAAATCGTCCTGATAGATGACTTTTCGTTACCAATAGCCTTATTCACGGTATCGAATTCGGCTCGAGGGGAATCACTGCCTGGCAACAAGTAAACAACCTCTACTGCTTAGATTTGTGAGAGCTGAGCGCCTTGCCCTCAGCGGATCCTAGAAAGCTATGCCCATCAAATCCTGTCGCTCACCCAATTCCTACCCTCGCTCCGGAATCTGATACATCGGGCTGATACTGATACTGAGCGACCAAATGGAAAGTTCTCAGATGAGGCCGTTGACCTCTGGAATTGTCCACATAGACTATCCAGGCCATTAGAACATCATACGGCCTGCGAAAGTGTAAAGAGGCATAGACCTTACAAAGACGCCCAGGGGATAAAATCTATGCGACCGGTGTATAATAGCCAAACTCAAAGCCGGCAAGTAGAAATACTACATTGTCCCGCAAGACGCCGCTTGCAATGTATATTAGGTTAGTAAGTTAGTTACTAGTAGCTCTAGCAGCTTAATCTTAATACATCTTAGCGCCTACATATCTTTAAGTAATATATTATCTATTCTATTCCTATAACTGCTGCATTGTACCCTGTATCTTAATCCGGGACGAAGACTAAGCGAGATCTTAATATGCGGATAAGGTCTCGCTGCAGAACTATGTTTAGTATTCTACACCCTATACTATTAACTTGACACGAACCTTATTTAGCTAGTCAAAGTATCGTAGTACAACAAAAAACATAGGATATTGTTGAGTGATCTATATCTTATTGACAAAGACAATCATATATATATATATAAATCCGGCGGATTCCTCTCCAGCCAGCTAGTGTATAAGGTCAGAGTCCAGTAGATCTAAGAGCGATCTCTCCTAATTTTTTACAGCGTACAATAGGACATTTGAATCTCGCAGCATCCAAAGCTATCCGAGCTACCTTCAAGGCTCAGTAGTCCTCTGAAACTGTTCAACATAGTGTAAAGGGAACGAGCACCCGTATTCTGCAGCTTGTACAGCCAGTCGCAAAGTAAAACTTCCCCAACGGTTACTGATTCGGTCCATAAAGCAGGCGAAAAGAACGAAAAGGCCCGACGAAGTCGTTCGGCTCCTGACCAGGTATGCTTTGTTTCCAACGAAGTGTCGAGCGTTGAATCATACTAATGGCAAATAGAAGAGTATCAACAGCGGTATTGGAAGTGTTTCAAAGCACATCCAAACTGAGAGTCGAAGAGCGACCTCAGAAATGGAAACTTCGGCGACGTTACAGTGTATTCTTCCCAATGTTGGAACGTCTGATAAGCTAGTTCGTTTGTGATGAGCAGTCGCCGTTCCTTAGTACTGTATGCATCGGGAGTCAAACTTAGCCCTGAGTACGCCGAAATCAGTGGAGCACCGCTAACTTCGATAATATGATCCCCCTCTGGTTACTTCGACGCGGCAGTGAGGTTATCTAGCGAAGTCACTAAGCCTGTCAGGTTGTTCACAATCATTGGGGAGAAACTCGACAGGGCTACATCTTCTAACTTTCTCTTTGACAGCTTCTTCGCGGCCTACAAGTACTACCATATGTGTTTGATGGGAAGTGCGGGGCCAAGGAATTTGTAATAGTCACTATCGTAGTGATAGCGGGCCACGGTCGCTATTTAGGACCAAATAGAGGATCTTCGGGTTAAAGCCCCGAAAATCCGATCTAGAGTATTTGCCCCCTAGGGGTGTTTGTCGCAGTAATGAAGTGGCTCACTGGGCCCTAGCTAGCTCTTATAGAATTCTTGTGTTGACTATATCCTACTTCTACAGCGCTTATTCTACGGAAGTTATTCCCTCTATTAAATCCTCTAAGTAGAGCTGATTGTGGAGGACTTAGACATAGATAAGTTCTCGAGTACATTGTCGTGATTAAGCTAAGTTATGTTTATAAAATCTTCGTAATATAGATTGATAAATTTCAGCTAAGTACGAAAAAGTATATAAAAGTAATTTTGAAAAGTTTTTTCGACACTCAACCCGTATCTATTAGATTTAGATCAAATATAATTCGAAGAATCTTTAAGAACTAGAAAGATTAAAGAAAAAAGATTAGAAAGATAAGAATATAGAAGTAAAAGTACTTTAATTTAATATTATGGCTGAACGCCTCTAAGTCAGAATCCATGCCAGAACGCGGCGATTTTCCCCCGCACGTCGTAGTCGGATACGAATAGGCTTCGGCCCTGCATCCTAGCAGGCCGGCAGCGGCCCCGGCCTGGAAACGGTTGGGGCTAGCCGGCGCATTGCAATTTCACCACGCGCGGGGTCAAATCCCTTGCATACGACTTGGTCGTCCCGCCCGGTCGTGTACGCAATAGAGTACTCTTGTTAGTACGATTTGCTGAGCGTCAGCCGGATCCGCGGGCTAGATTTTATCCATAAACGGAGTATTTCCACTCCCCCATCGGCCGTTTAACCCCTCTCGTGCAAGGCCGAACCGGCGCGGAGGGGGCGGTCGGAGGGGGACCATTCCCGGCGGTGTCGTCGATCGTGACGCCGGGAGTGTCGAAATCCGGAGGCAAGGCGGAGCTTAGCGAGCGGAGCGAGCTAAGCGAGGCCTTGGCATCCGGATGAGATCTCGCCTGCAGAGCAGACTTCTTCTGCTAATTAATCAACTTACCACTCTACTTTTGACAGGTTATAAGCCCGGCTTGCATCGCAAGCGCTTATCATGTCATTATCTACCTATGCGCAATCATCAATGCCTCAAACAGCTCATCAACAAGCTGTTTAGGAGCGCAGTCTGCGTCGCAGCTCTTACGGTCGCAATGCGCAAAAAAAATTCGGTGGCTGGGGTCTGCCAAGGCCCCTGCCGCCGCTAAACCAAATCAAAATAGTGCCTCAGCTAATCGCCCTGGCCCAATTAACTCAACAACATAGCCATTGGTAAGCAGGGGTCATTAACCCCCTGTGCAAACATCAAAACATCAATTCAAGGGGTATTATTCCTCAAAACAGGGCAATCAATCCCTAAGCAAACAGGATTATTCCAAATCATCAAACAAACCAATCTCCCAGCCACCGATCGGTGGCAGGAAATATCAACATGGCTGGTAATAGGCCTGTCAACAGGCCCAGCGAATCCGAAGATATAGACCTAGAAGATTCCGCTGAATACCAACAACAATTACAATACCTCGCTACCTTGCCTCGTGTTCGCCGCTCAAGGCGACTTCAATTAAAAATTTGTCTCAATAACATTAATATCAGCCGCGCAGCAAATAAGCTACCACTGGCGGGATACAAACCACCTATTCATCTTACTCCAAAACAAACACGAGCTCGACGAAGACTCCAGGAGAGAACCTTCACCCATACACATCAAACGGTGGACAGGATTGTCAGGAAGTACCGCGAGGATCCTACTTATAGAGGGTATACTCGCCCTGAAAACAATCCTGAAGACCTTCTGCCAGAAGACGATCCATCAAAAGATTACCGATACCGATCACCATCACTATCGCCGTCACCCGCTGCTAGTGAGCTATTACAAGCGTCTCCAGTACCAAGTACTCCCAGTACAACTAAGATCTACGGGCTACAAGTGCGCTCCGTCAGCGCTACACCATCACCAAGATCTTCATCTAGATCTGAATACCATCCATCTAATTCAAGCACCGCCTCACCATGTCCGACAAGCTCTCATCGACATTCAAAGACGTTACGGAGCTCGACGACCATAGCGGGTACCTCAAGTGGTCCAGAAGCATAAAGAATAAGCTGAAACAGCATGCTCTATAGAGGTATGTTGATGAGAAGAACACGCTATCCAAGGAACCCGCTGCCGCCAGCGCGGATCAAAGTGAGTGGCTTCGGAAGAATGAGGCTATCATTAGCTGTATCCACAAGTGTATCTCCTTATCCCTTTAAAACATATATGAATACATCAACACCGCCTCAGAGCTATGGAAGAAGCTTGAGGAAGACCTGACCCCTAAGGGGGTTGGCTTCATCCATAATATCTTTATCAAATTCAAGTCCCTCAGCCTTACTTAGTGTAGTGATTTGAATAACTACTGCAAGCAATTCATAAAGATTTATGATGAAATCGAACGATTTAGTCCTAAACTCAAGCCGAACGATCTACAGTTAATCGTCTTTTTCCATGATAGATTGGGTCCAATATATAATTTCTATGTTACTTAGTTTAATAAGCTTTATCAGGAAGCGCTAAAGGATGATAAGACTAGTAAGTATACTATCAGCTATGCCATACTACGCCTGAAGAACTCAAAGGCAACGCTGGCTTATGGCTCTGCTATGGCTTTCAACGCGCAGCCAATAATGAATCACCAGTCGTCTATCCGACCAATCAATCCTGGCGCCCCCCAGCGTGTTCAAGCGTAGTATGATTGTAAGTTGGGGCATGCCATTGAGGTCCTTAAGCTGATGAGGTACTGCAACAAATCAAACTGTCATCAGCCAGTCGGCCATGACCATACTAATCATGTCGACAATTACGAACCCTACGGCAATAAGCGGCGCGGCGATGATAACGGTAGCAATTCTAATCTTAATAAGAAGTCCAGAAAAGATAAGGACAACAAGGATAATAAATCTAAGGATGAGGTCTATACCACCGGTAACAATAATGGCTCCGGCAATGCAAATGCCAATATCGCTGTCGCTGAGCTGGATATAACAGCTCACTTTGCAAACTCACCGTTCAATTCCAGGCCCTGGATCCTTGATACTAGGGCCAGTCGATATATCGTTGGCGACATCTCAGTGTTCACATCTACGCAAAATCTATCTACTCTAATTTCGATCACTGGCATGACTGGGAACAGCAAGGCGACAGCGGTGGGCACTATCAAGCTGCTATATAAGACGCCTGACGGTTTTGCAAACCTTATTATCAATGATATTCTCTACCTACCGGGGGCCAGCGCTAATCTGATCTCTACCTCAAAGCTCCAGCGAGCTGGCTGCCCCCTCGCATTCATAGACAAGGGGATTTCTATCGGTCGGAATGGCGTACTTGCAGAGCTACGCAGCAACGACCTCTATCACATCAAGATAAGCGCGGACGCCACAGCGCTCCATACTCAGGCAGTCACCACCGCAGCCGCCACAGCCCGCAATCAAGACGCTGTTGACTATTAGCATCAGCTTACGGGCCACTTGAGCAAGCAAAACATACTGAAGCTACCCCAAATTATTAATGGCGTCGATCTGAATCATCCACCAACCAATGACGATTGTTGCTGTGTCATCTGCGCTGAAACACGAATAAAGAATCTGCCCCACCGGGGCCATATTGAACCCGGTCGCTATGAGAATAAGCTGATCCATGCTGATATCTTTGGCCCGATCGATGACGCTCCTCCGCACGCCCGGTATCTGCACCTACTGACAGAAGATACTACCAAGGCATACGTAGGTCACTTGATGCCTGATAAGTCAGTGTCGTCGGTACTGGCCAGCTTTGACGCGTATCGCAAGGCAATCGAGCGACCTAATCAACCTGTTCGTCGCCTGCACACTGATGAAGATAGCGACTACAAGTTCAATGAGTTCAACGACTATCGCTATAAGCATGGTATCATCTGGGAGCCGTCTATCCCAGCGAATCCACAGATGAATGGGGTAGCTGAGCGCCAAGGACAAACAGTCATAGCTATAGTCCATTCCCTTCTCTGAGAAAGCGGTCTTCCTCGCAAGCTTATCTTAGAAATGATTACGACGGCCATCTGGCTGAAAAACCGTACTATTAAGGTCAAAGATGGCAAAACACCGTATGAGCTTGCAGGCAAAGGACGCCCTAACCTAGACTTCCTAAAACGGCTTGGTCGTTATAGCATATGCCAAAAACGCAACCCTTCAGGTTATAATTAGCCTAAATTCCAACCCCGTTCCAAAAAAGGTCGCCTTGTCGACTTTAACGGCAATTACTTTTACCGCATGCTGATGCCATCTGGCCATGTACTGCGTTTCGATCACGTTGATTGGCTGCCTGAACAGCCACCCAAGCGGGCTGCCTTACCAACACCGTTGCCCGCAAAGCAATCAGTGCCTCGCACAGGGGGAGAATTGAGATTTAATACCTCAAAACGGGTCCGAGCCACTAATGCGGTGCAGTCGGTAGATGTAGATCAGCTGCTCGACTCCATTACACCAAACTCAAGGCCAAAGCCGGCGGCCCCTCATCCTCAATCAGGCGATTCTGACTCAGAAGACTCCAAATCCTCCAAAACAATAGAGATAGACACCCCCGGCGAGTCAAGCGATACCTTAGAAGATAATCAGTTAGACCTTCAAGATATCCTAGACCAACACCCCTATCTACGCGGGCCAAGCGAATCGCCAGATCCTATCGCGCTAGCCGTCACTCAAGCTATTGACAATGAGCAAGGGGGCGACGGGGGCTTCACCCAGGCCATGACCAATCTATCGATGAGGAATCCCACTGACTACAACGAGCCCCGCACTTACAAAGAAGCCATGGCCAATCACTATCATAAGATGGACTGGCAGCTGGGTATGCAAGATGAAATCAACTCGCTGCTAGAGAATAACACTTGGACGCTTGTTACGCCCCCAGACAGAGCCAATATCCTTAATGGCAAATGGGTTTACAAGTGCAAAAGAGGAGCCAATAACACAGTAGTCAGATACAAGGCTAGATGGGTAGTACGCGGCTTTCAGCAACAAGAAGGAATCGACTTCTATGAGACATTTGCCACCGTAGTCAAGCCAATGAGCTACAAGGCCCTCTTTGCTATCGCAGCAGCTTATGATCTAGAAATTGAGCAACTGGACGTCAAAACAGCCTTCCTCTACGGTGATGTTGACACTGATATCTATATTCATCAGCCCACGGGATTTGATGATGGATCTGGATGGGTATGCAAGCTCAATAAGGTCTTGTATGGCCTGAAGCAGTCCCCGCGGATTTGGTACCGCCACCTGCTCAACTATCTTACTGCTCTAGGCTACCGGCCCCTCACTGAAGATCACAGCGTGTTCCTTCACCCCGAACTGAATACGATTATCGCTGTTTATGTTGACGACCTACTAATTGTTGGGCCGAATTCTGATAACATCACCCAGCTCAAGACTCAGCTATCCAACAAATTTCAGATGTCTGACCTAGGACCTTGCCAGTACTACTTGGGCATAGTTATCACTAGAGATCAACCGAATCGCACTCTACATCTGTGTCAGGAGAGCTATATCCGCAACATCCTCAGCGACCATAGCATGCTAGAGCATGACGCCAAGGACCAAGGCAAGAACTCTACCATCTGCACGCTGATGGAGACTACTCACCTACAGCCACCCGCTGAGGACTTCATCGCCCCCAAGCAATCACGTGAGCGATATCAGTCCGCCGTCGGTTCGCTAATATATGCCATAATGGGCACTAGGCCTGACATTACATACGCGGTCTCAGTTGTTAGCCGCTATGCATCCAATCCTAACGATAGCTGCTGGACGGCGGTGAAGCGGATCTTCCGCTACCTACGGGGCACCTTACAGTTCAAACTCACCTACAAAGGGCCTCTGCAACCGCTCACTGGGTATTCTGACTCTAATTATACTAGCGATCCAGCTACCAGACGCTCAACATCAGGCTATATCTTCAATCTAGAGAGCGCGGCAATCAGTTGATCGTCTAAGCGTCAGCCTACTGTCGCGCTGTCAACTTGCGAAGCTGAGTACATAGAGCAGGTCAACGCCACCAAGGAAGCTATCTGGCTTAAGCGGTTGCTAGAGCAATTGACTCAGATCACTCCTAATCCAACTGTCGCCCCTCATGTCGATCCTGAAGATGTCTCGCAAAACCATGCGCTCATGGCGGCCCAGACGGTAGGAATTGACGCCATACACGCTGTCGCGTTGGCCACCGTTATCTTCTGCGACAATCAAGGAGCTATCGCATTGACCAAGGACCCGACTAATCATAGCAAGACCAAGCACATACATATTAAATACATGTTCCTCCGGGAGTACGTCGGCAATCAGCAAGTGGAGCTTAGATACTGCCCCACAGCGGATATGGTAGCTGATGGACTTACCAAACCTCTTCCTCATGATGCCTTTGAGCGGTTTCGTCAGCATTTGGGGCTGCAATAAGCATGCCTTGCTATGAGCTTGTTTTGATGGGAGTTTGGTCCAGTGGGAGCTTATTCACGCTACCTACCCAGCGCTGGGCTGCATGGCGGAGTCGACTCCAGTGGGAGCTTGATTCGGTGGGAGCTCAGTCCAGTAGGAGCTCTGTCCAACAGGACCTTGCTCAGTATCTACTACATATATATTAGAATTAGTTAGTTAGTAGTTAGTAGCTCTGCAGCTCGAGTGGGAGTGTCGAAATCCAGAGGCAAGGCGGAGCTTAGCGAGCGGAGCGAGCTAAGCTCCGCCTTGGCATCCGGATAAGATCTCGCCTGCAGAGCAGACTTCTTCAATCAATCAATCAACTCACCACCCTACTTTTGACACTTTTCACCGTACCAACCCGGCGCAGCCCAGTGCCGGGTAGTGATGGTGAAAAGTTTCACTCCAACAACCCGGTGTTGGGCCGCGCCGGGTAGTTAAGGTGAGATTTTTCACCCTGACAACCCGGCTGTGCAGCCCAGTGCCGGGTTATAGAGGTGAACCTTTTCACCGTACCAACCCGGCGCAGCCGAGCG
>NAPT01000006.1:115000-121080 GCA_002927785.1 Cladonia uncialis
AGCGCTTCCCTTTCAACAATTTCACGTACTTTTTGACTCTCTTTCCAAAGTGCTTTTCATCTTTCGATCACTCTACTTGTGCGCTATCGGTCTCTGGCCGGTATTTAGCTTTAGATGAAATTTACCACCCATTTTGAGCTGCATTCCCAAACAACTCGACTCGTCGAAGGGGTTTCACATGGGCTTGATCACGAGTCACATACGGGATTCTCACCCTCTATGACGCCCTGTTCCAAAGGACTTAGACCCGCGCCGCGCCCGAAACATCCTCTACAAATTACAACTCGGGCCCTGAAAGGACCAGATTTCAAATTTGAGCTGTTGCCGCTTCACTCGCCGTTACTGAGGCAATCCCTGTTGGTTTCTTTTCCTCCGCTTATTGATATGCTTAAGTTCAGCGGGTATCCCTACCTGATCCGAGGTCAATCATGGAGATTTATAGGGTTTTGGCGAGGCCCATCGGTTCTTTCCAACGCGGGAGAATATTTACTACGCGTGAAATCCCCGGGGACCGCCACTGCTTTTCGGACACGCAAGCCCCGAAGAGGGGCCCGCGAACGTCCAATACCAAGCTACGCTTGAGGGGTGTAATGACGCTCGAACAGGCATGCCCCCCGGAATACCGAGGGGCGCAATGTGCGTTCAAAGATTCGATGATTCACTGAATTCTGCAATTCACATTACTTATCGCATTTCGCTGCGTTCTTCATCGATGCCAGAACCAAGAGATCCGTTGTTGAAAGTTTTGATTATTTAATATTTACTCAGACTTCACTAATAAACAGGATTTGAATAAACCTCTGGCGGGCGCGATCCGCCCCCCAGCTGAAAACGCTGGGGGCCGGCATGAGCCGTATAGCCTACTCAAGGCCCGCCAAAGCAACAAAGGTAAGGTAAACATGGGGTTGAGATACACGATGAGCGCTGGCCGAGCCCAGACGGACTCGAACAAACACCCACCGCTGGGGGCTAGGCCCCCGAACTCATTAATGATCCTTCCGCAGGTTCCGCTAAGTCTCCCCAGCCGGGTAACAGCTGGGGGCCGATCATATCTCAACCACCGCAGTGGCCGCTATCGTTTGATCTGTGAACTCGGTTGCAGGGCAACGAGCTGCTGGTGGTACACCCTTAGAGAGAGGATACTCCCAGGCACAGATTGACGGCGTCGCCAGCCCCCGGAGGGGCGACTATAGCTGATTTCTTTAGAGTCGCTGGCTAAGGGCTTCGGCAGGCAAACTATTACCTACGGAAACCTTGTTACGACTTTTACTTCCTCTAAATGACCAAGTTTGACCAACTTTCCGGCCCGGAGTGGTCGTCGCCGACCTCTCTGGGCCAGTCCGAAGGCCTCACTGAGCCATTCAATCGGTAGTAGCGACGGGCGGTGTGTACAACATTTTTCTATCCCTGGTGACAGGGTAGATCGACTATAATTTAGGTTTCTCTTAAAATGAGAAGGCCCGCCTTCAGTTAGTCTGTGAACTGCATCCTTTCGAACGAAGGATTTGGCTGCGGGTAACTCAATGAGCTTCCACGCACTTAGAAGGCATTAACTGGCATTTAACATGGCCAATTTAGATTTTCTGTTAGCCCCTTGTACAATTTTTTATATCTAAGATATGTAATTGCGACCAATTCAATTGATCTAAAAAAGGGCAGGGACGTAATCAACGCGAGCTGATGACTCGCGCTTACTAGGCATTCCTCGTTGAAGAGCAATAATTGCAATGCTCTATCCCCAGCACGACAGAGTTTAACAAGATTACCCAAACCTTCCGGTCAAGGAGATGAACTCGTTGTCTCTGTCAGTGTAGCGCGCGTGCGGCCCAGAGCATCTAAGGGCATCACAGCAGTCATCCCCCCATACGCTGGGGGGTCAGCATGTACCTAAAACCGGTAGGTTCAACCTACAGGTCCACCACTTTGCATGCGTTGAGACGGCTCCTTGACGAAGCTCGCCACAGAATCGGCCTTTGTAAGGCGTCCTCTGTGCCAGTGGTGTAAACCGGACATGGTAGTCCAGCTGCCATAATATGAAGATATGGACTCGATCAAACAGGCCTGTGAAAATAGTGTTAACCTGTTATTGCCTCAAACTTCCATCGGCTTGAGCCGATAGTCCCTCTAAGAAGCCGGCGGCCAGCCAAAGCTGACCTGGCTATTTAGCAGGTTAAGGTCTCGTTCGTTATCGCAATTAAGCAGACAAATCACTCCACCAACTAAGAACGGCCATGCACCACCACCCACAAAATCAAGAAAGAGCTCTCAATCTGTCAATCCTTATTGTGTCTGGACCTGGTGAGTTTCCCCGTGTTGAGTCAAATTAAGCCGCAGGCTCCACGCACTGAGTCCCTAAGCTGGTTACTTAGAGGTCGATCATATCATAAATGGTCCCTTGCGGTACCACCGGCCACCACTTGATCTGTGGACCGAAGCCCCCATCTATGGGGGTCGGCTGCGGGTACGTCTCACCCGAAAGGCTGAGACAGTCCACGCAATTCAAAGGCCTCACCGCCCCAGAACTGGGGGGTTAATTGTTGTTATAACCAGGCGTTTGAGCTTCCTGGTGGTGCCCTTCCGTCAATATCTTTAAGTTTCAGCCTTGCGACCATACTCCCCCCAGAACCCAAAGACTTTGATTTCTCGTAGGGTGCCGAACGGGTCAAAATAATAACACCGTCCGATCCCCAGTCGGCATAGTTTATGGTTAAGACTACGACGGTATCTGCGTAAAACACCCCCGGAAAGAAACTCCCGGGGGACTCGACTATATTAGAAACGGGCCCCTCAAGGCCCGCCCATCAACATTCAGTCTGTAGACTGCACTCCGAAGAGCTTGGCTGTGGGTTTCACCCCGCCGCAAAAGGCGGGGGAGCCCCATCAGTTTGGTGATGTGGCCAGGAGCGCTCCCGCGCAGGGGAGGGCTCCCAACTAGATGATGCTGCGCTCACTATGGACGACCAAATACAATCGTCTTCGATCCCCTAACTTTCGTTCACTGATTAATGAAAACATCCTTGGCAAATGCTTTCGCAGTAGTTAGTCTTCAATAAATCCAAGAATTTCACCTCTGACAATTGAATACTGATGCCCCCGACTATCCCTATTAATCATTACGGCGGTCCTAGAAACCAACAAAATAGAACCACACGTCCTATTCTATTATTCCATGCTAATGTATTCGAGCATAGGCCTGCTTTGAACACTCTAATTTTTTCAAAGTAAAAGTCCTGGATCCCCAACACGACCAATGAAGGCCATGCGGTTCCCCAGAAGGAAAGGCCCGGCCGAGCCAGTGCACGCGGTGAGGCGGACCGGTCAGCCAGGCCCAAGTTTCAACTACGAGCTTTTTAACTGCAACAACTTTAATATACGCTATTGGAGCTGGAATTACCGCGGCTGCTGGCACCAGACTTGCCCTCCAATTGTTCCTCGTTAAGGGATTTAAATTGTACTCATTCCAATTCCAAGACCCAAAAGAGCCCTGGATCAGTATTTATTGTCACTACCTCCCCGTGTCGGGATTGGGTAATTTGCGCGCCTGCTGCCTTCCTTGGATGTGGTAGCCCTGTTAATAAAAAGTTAGCATTCGATTCGATATGTGGAACGGGTGGGTATAATAAGTGACTTACGTTTCTCAGGCTCCCTCTCCGGAATAGAACCCTAATTCCCCGTTACCCGTAGAAACCATGGTAGTCCTCTATACTACCATCGAAAGTTGATAGGGCAGAAATTTGAATGAACCATCGCCGGCTCAAGGCCATGCGATTCGTGAAGTTATTATGAATCACCAAGGAGCCCCGAAGGGCATTGGTTTTTTATCTAATAAATACACCCCTTCCGAAGTTGAGGTTTTTAGCATGTATTAGCTCTAGAATTACCACAGGTATCCAAGTAGTAAGGTACTATCAAATAAACGATAACTGATTTAATGAGCCATTCGCAGTTTCACCGTATAGATTGCTTATACTTAGACATGCATGGCTTAATCTTTGAGACAAGCATATGACTACTGGCAGAATCAACCAGGTAACTATCTTAACCGGGAGGCCACCTCGCCCCGAAGGACAAAGGACTACCGGCGACCCTCAATAAAGAGGGGGTCAGGGTTAGTTAACGGGTCGGGACATGGACCGAAGCCCAACGCCCAGCCCAGGCCATCCCCGGGGACGAAGCCGCCAGAGGTGCCCACGGGCTATCCAATTGCCCCCACTGAGTTGCCCAAGGAGTGGTCCGCCGCAACACTGGGGATGCGCGACCCGAAGGCCGGCCCACGCTGCGCCATACACCCCTCAGAAGGAGGATACCAGCCACCCGTCACGCCCGAAGGCGGTTACGGGCTTCGGATGACCCCCAAGTGTCTTTAGGATAATGATAGCCATCGGCCAACCATCCACAGACTCCGTCAGAGCTCACGGGGAACACCCCATGAGTCTTCAGGCCACCCTGATCCGGTCGCGGTGCCCGGCGGTTCAAGACCATCGGGTCCTACGGCGGCAGGATGGGGTGACGCGCCACCCGAGCCGGAGCCAACGGCGACCTGGAACGGCCCACGCTGTACAGAAAACTCGGCCCACGGTTGGCGGTCAAGCGGCCACGAGACAATGTGTTAGGTTTTGCACTGCTCCTACAGGGGTGGGGTCCCCACCTGCTAGAGTCCATGCAATTTGAATTTTAGTGACCCCACCCGGCAGCCCCCACCGACCCCCTAAGAAGACCGTAAGGTCCCCCATATTCGGCGGTTCTGGCTCCTCAGCGACATCACTGTCGCGTCCTCGAAGCTGGTATTCAGGGGCTGCATCTGAGTTGAAAATGTCGAATCCACAGTGTGGTGTCCTGGCCGACGCCCTCCGCAAGGTAACGCACGAGCCGTACGGACGCGGTGGCCCCTTTCGGGCGCTCCTCCCCGGAAAAGCCCCTAATTAAAGGGGTCTGCCCCGGGAAGGAACTCCAGACACGATTTCCCGGGACAATGCTCCGACCGGTGATAACTAAATCGGTGGCTTTCGCAATGTCCCGGGCACTCCCGCCTGGCCCAACCCCACAAAGAAATGGGTTTTCGACCCCTAAGCCGCCCTAACTCTTTATCCTCAATCAAATCGAACCAAATCAATCCAATCAAGTCAAAATCTTAGGGGTGATCTGCCCTAGAGCAAATCCCATTTTCTTAAAGACAGCCCGACCATGATTTGGCACTAATTTGGTGTGCACGGGTTAAGTGTCAAAAAAATTTTTCAAAAAACAGCAAAATGCTGAAAAATGGAATTTTTGTATGAGGAGGCAGGGACGAAGAACTGCACATGGCGATGCCTCTGCCGTTTTCAAAAAGTCGATTGGAGGTCCGGCGGTGGCAGGAGGGGGGGTTGAAGTTTGAGAAGGGGAGGGTGATAGCAGCCCAAAAATCAAAGAAGTAATAATATAAAGGCAAGGAGAATATTAAATAGCTAGATAATTACTGGTTGTATCCTAATAATACTAGATCAGAAGAGAAGAAGAAGGTAAAAATTTAAGAATAATAAAAAATGAAAATTTTCGGTAGGCTAATATATTAAGATAAAAAGATAATAAGGATAAATTTATATTGATATATTATATATCAATATGAATATTAGTGTATAGAGATATATATTTAGAGGTCGAGGTTAATAAATATAATAATTTTCTAATTTTCTTATTCATAATAATTCTTTCGAGTTAATCGAAGCGAAAAAATTTTATACATAAAAAGGAGAAAATTCCAGGTTGTATTCTAGCCCTTAAAGTACGTAGATTCGAGTTATAATATTATAATATATATAGCACCCGGCTCGAGGGCGAGAACGACCCGATCGAAGACAGATTGGCGGCCAGCATATTGAAAGCCGGGTAGTAAGAGTGAAGATTTTCACATTAGCTACCCGGCGCTGGGCTGCAGGTCGGCCGCGACCGGCCATACAGAACTGACCGGTCGAGATCTGGCGGCAAGAACAGACTGGATATGAATTAATAGCCTAGGCAGATTCTTCACGTCTTCATTCAATCAATCCAGGATAGTCAGGAAGTTTTTCTTTGTGAGCGAAGGTGACAGCCCAGCGCCGGGT
>NAPT01000700.1:0-15064 GCA_002927785.1 Cladonia uncialis
GGGGGGAGACGGCCGAAGAGGGAGCGGGAAGACTCTTCGATGGGTTGGAAGAGCATGCGGGCGAGGAGACTGCCGTAGTTGGATGCTAGGGCGTAGGCGCCTTGGGCGGGGAGGGGGGCGAGAGCGGCGATTAGGTAGCTGTCTCCTGAGGTGAGGATTTGGTTGAAGATTGCTTGGCCGTAGAATGTTGCGGCTATTGTGATGAGAGGGCGGGAGAAGCGTGAGAACAGATACTTGTCTCCTGGAATGACTGAGGGAAATAGGCTGGCTGCATTTTGGGCGCAAATAGGGCCAATTGTCCAAAGGTAGACGACGTTCAGGATTACGGCATAGCTCAACTGACCCATGGCAAATGGTAATACCCCAAGGTCGCGACCAGTCCTACTTGCCCAGACGGCGGTAGCACAAGTGACGAGGCATTTTATTAGTGATGCCCGGAACTCTGCCCACGCGCGGGTGCCGTCGAGCATTTGTTGTTTCGCCACGGCAAAAGCGGGCTCCACTAGCAGCTCCAGAATGGTTGCAACAGCATATATTCTGAGCGATTCAATCAAGTAATTGGTCTCGAGTACTGCAGTGTCTGCACTTCGAAGGTATAGCCAAGAGAACAACACTGTCAAAGGCAAGCCAAGGCCAAGGGCGACATGAGAGAGATTGACCACCTCTTGTATCCTACGGGCAGGCCCATAGCTGATGACTGGCCGCTTGTTTTTCTCCTCAGATTCAGCTCCATAGACTTTCTCTTCGTGCGACTCGTCGACACCCTGCTGCCGTTGCAGTGCCACTCGTAGGCTTTCACGAGAGAAATATAGGATCGAGACCGAGAAGAGCTCGAGTTGGGTAGCTACTCCATAGATTCCAGGAGATAGGTAGCGAAACAAGACTTGATTGACAGCGAATGTAAGAGCTCGAGTGCCGATTTGATTTAGGACCAGTATTGCAGCCCCGAGAGCAGATTGAGAAGCGGTGGAAGGCTTTGAAGAGGGCTGTTGGTGCCCATCTGGCTTGGGATTAGCTGCGGGCTCAGGCATGACCAATGTTGAAAAGGCGACTGGGAGACTTACCTTGACTTGAAAAAAATGTTGAAGCACAGGGTGAAGACATTTGGCCTGTCGCCTATGTAAGCTGTCCTCTCCAAACCAATACTTCCCATGGATCAGACCAAAATGCACATGCCTACACCGTAATATCCAGAATTGCGGCATCTTTGTCCTGGAAGTGCTAGTCATATTGTCGCTACCACTACAGATGGGACTTCTTTGCAATAATGATCTGATAGCATTCACCCATGTGCCAAAGCTTTCATTTTGGATGATACAGGCACTGTATGTAACATTCATAAGCTGAAAGAAATTTATCTGGGCTCTACAACATATCTTCACCCGATTGAGGATCTCTGGTTTCACCTCACAGAGCCCGTATATGAGGTATGTCCAGACGTCGAAGGAGTCAGTGGCAACGCAGAGCATGTATAGGAAACCCTACATAAAGCATCACAGCGGGTGGGGACTGTAATTGATAAGGATTTAATGGAGGGTTTAGTAAGGGGTATACAAAATACTAGGTCTAAAACTAGGCTCGGGGAGCCCGTATGCATATACTAAACAATGAATATGCAAAGTTACAAGCGTCCCCGATCCAATTCAGTTGAGTAAGAGGGGTTATAACGTGGTTTCTTATTGGTGGGGTGGGCGGTACAAGATCATACGGTGTTTTTTTGCCTTGCCCCAAATTTTCCCTTCGTCAATTTTCCTCCGTCACTTGACGCGCTATGTCTTGAGAAATCTAAAGTCGATCCAATGTAATGGTAGATCCATTCACTGCCGTGGGCCTTGTCACAGGCATTATCGGACTGCTACCGATATGCGCCAATGGTTTTACATTTATCGAAGGTATCTGCAAAGCACATGGTGGGGTTGCGAACCAGATCATCAGAATTCGAGGGCAAAGATCAGTGAGCCTTCACCCAAAAATGAGTGATTTCGCCTCGAAAAATGCTCATAGATACTTCTTGTAGATTCTCAGAGGTGAATGATGCTAACTATCCCTATCTACTTTGGCAGAGGTGCGCTGATCGCTAGGTAAGGCTGGGGAAAGACTTGGGACATTCCGTTGGACGACAATAAACCGAACCATGGCAGGAAGCTCCGAAGATGGATTGAAGAGTATCCTGAGCGAGGGCGCGATGTCCAGGAGATCCTCTGCGCCATATCGGGTATCTTTGCAGATACTGGTAGCCTCGAGGAAAAATACGGGGTCGTCATCAAACGGAGGAACGCGGTCAGTGATGGCTCCAATCCAATCTTCAGCAAAGAATATTCATCTGTAGCGTCAGGACTTACGCGAGCTCAATATCAAAGACATGCTTGGCGGAGGAATGAACAGAAACATTGAAGAGCAGGATGTACAGGTAATCCGTAATCACATGAACATAGTGATGAGATGTCATTTTCAGCTGAGAGGGGAAACAAAATTTGCTGCGCTCGTGGAGAGGCTCAAGGAATTTGTTGATGATCTGCTCAAGATTTGTTATCGAAAGCCGTTCGGACTTGGCAAAATCGCTAATGCTAGGGATCCAGAGAATTGAAAAAGCCCTGCTAAAAGAGTTGTCTAGCAATGACAATCCGGACTATCTCAGAAGTATTAGTAAAGTGTACGAGCAGGAAGCCGTACACCGAAAAAAGGCAGGCCAACGCTATCAAGGCTACGAGTTGATAAAGGAAGTTGCCGACTTCAAGGCTAGGGTACAACATCTCGCAGAGAAAAGAGCAGAGGAGACGGCTAAGCGCAGAGCTTCACAACGGACCAATGCGTTTCTCTTGTCTACAGACTTCTTGGATGTAGAGGCATTCCAATTCAGCATTCCGAAATGGAAGCCTCAAGAAAGTACATTGACCCTGGCAACTGTGGACAGGCTTGATGTCCTCCGCTATATTGTCAGTGTAACTGAGAAAGTAATTTAGTAGTCGAGTGCTAATCTTATCTCGCAGGAATGGAAATCGTACGAGGATAGTGACGGTCAAAAGAACAGTGACTACGAGAGCCATATTCTTGAGCTTGCTGATTTTCTTGGAGTCGAGAATAGACCAGCAGCATTTCAAGTCTTGCCGTGCCTAGGGATATTTCGAGACGAGGCGCGTTCACGCTTCGGGTTCGCATTTGAGCCTCCTTCCTACATAAGAAACCTCAAACCAAAGAAAGTAGTAGGAAGAGATGGCGGACTTAGGTCGCGGGAGCCAGTGACTCTACTTGAGCTTATCCAACACCAGGAAATCATTTTTGGAAGACCATGCATAGTCCCACTAGGTGATCGATTCCGCATGGCGAGGAAGCTTGCGCAGACCTTGTTCGTAATGCATGCGACGGGCTGGGTCCACAAAAAGTAAGGTCAACTTTGTTCTGGACGTGCAAAGCAATAATACTTATCGTCTTAGCATTCGCTCCTCTTCAGTGATATTTGTTCCTGCTGAATCATTGCAGGGTGGAATACCATCGACGAGCGGCGCACTTGATCTCGCCAACCCGTATCTGGGTGGATTTGGTTTTTCTCGGCCAGAGGCAGGAATCAAAAGAGAGTCCGGGACGAGAGACCGCCCTAAAGCATCGATGAGGACTGATGCCCCCGGGAATATCACGGCATCGATAAGGACTGATGCCCCCGGGAATATCACGCTTGATTCTTATCACCATGCAAGGAAGCGCCGCCGACCTGAACTTCGCTACTTACAAGCTTTTGACCTGTATTCGTACGTGAGATATCCGCTTCTATATCTTATCATATTAACTCACCGGCGCCAACACAAAAGCACCAACAATATAGCTCCAAATTCCGCAGCATCTCGTCAAGGCATATGCTGACCAAATATACTTCATTAGTCTCGGCGTAGTCCTCCTCGAAATCGGTCTGTGGCAATCGCTCGAAACCTTGATGTCAGACGTCGACTCTGAAGATGTGTTCACGTTCGGTGAGCGCCTGACCAAACTAGCAAAGCGAGAACTCCCTGGTGAGATGGGTAACATCTACGCCGAGGCTGTTACAGAATGCCTGGTCTCCAGTGAGGATGACAGTGACCTGTACACTCAGGAGAGGCTGTGTTGGAAGGTCAGTGCGGTGCTTGATCAGTGCATGGCTTGATGAATCTTTTGGGCCGTTCATAGTCAATCTCCTCGAGCGAGAACCACTCCTATATGTGCGTACGGGATAGAGGGGGGCGTTATTCATTTCATTCCTATTACATCATCATGTTAGCGTATAATGAATTCATGACTCTAGTCAAGGCATAAGCTTTTACTTATCTTATATACACATAAATCAAATTTACACTTCAAGAATGAATATTGTTTGAATGAATTACATGCTGCTAATATATATTAAAGTGTAAAGTATTATTAGCATTGCCAGCAGAAGGTATGCCCTTAACACAAGCTCACCCATCAGTACGCACTCCGAATCCAAGAAGCCATTGCCAGTAATGAACCTATCACCGATCCTCAAGACCATGTCGGAGAAGAGATACGAACGTGTTATGTCCAATACGAACGTGACAATAAGCGTAGAATGGAATACGATAGAGCCAATCGCCGTCAAGGGGAATCTTTGAGACAGGAGAATGAGAGCAGAATTGGATATTGAGGAAGAAGAGTGTAAAGGAGCATGATGAGAGAAGGCCACTACGCGTCATAGCATTATGTGTACTATGAAAGATATCATAAGCCCCAAAAAAGTCCATGAAATAGCATCTACCAACGCGGGTTTGCTAGGGTATCATCCAACCATACCGGAGCCATGCCTTTAAAATCATTACGATGTAAGAACCAAGAGGTACCCTCGAGACCACATTGTGTCTCAAAATCGAGCAGCAGCTCTGAAACCCTCCGAAGAAAAGATGTTGAATCTTTGTCATCGCATGTCGCTCCAATTCCTCCTGTTTAGGCGTTTACTCTTGTCCAATCTGTGGGGTTTGAGCACGCTTCGCTTGCTCTTCTGTATGCCTCCAAAAGTCTTTCTAGGTAACTCCAGAACACTGTCCCTTCCTTGACTTCTCTCCACAGATAAGGGTAGGACGTGGCGACTGGAAGAGTTTGCTATTCCTCTCGCGCTCTTTAGTCGTTCATGGGAACGGCAGAGGTTTGTATTTGGAAGATCCAGTGAGCACAGGCTTTTGCTCGTAGCATCATGGTCACCTTCACCATGGCATATATTATCCGCCTGCTCCTAGTAATCGAAGTTGGTCAGCAGGCAATCATGGCCATTCCCTTGACCATCTTCATCCCCGAGTCCCTCTGTGCTCGTCCTAGACCATCTGGCTTCAGATGTAGGTCCCTTACATAGCTTCAATCTTCTTGATCGCCTGTATACTTTAGTATTGTAGCGGTAGTGACTATAGATTAGCCGACCTGACCGTCGTTTCCTCCAAGTCAGTCATAAGCGGACATAACCTTCAGCAAATCATCGAGTCCAAACCTTTCGAGCTCAATATGCTGATGTTCTTGCTTTGCCGCCCCCTCATCCTCCGTATTTACCTCTATGCAAAATTCTGCATAGCCGAGCACACTAAACGGCGCCCAAACATAGGGATGACTGAAGTCAACCAGCGGTTCCCCAAAATAGTTAGTCAGATCATCGATTGCACTGAGTAACCGCCTTTTACCTCCTTTAACAAACTTTGCAGGAGCTCGCCCGCGCGAGTCTGCTCTATCCCACAAGTCAACAATCGCACGCAGTAGTTTTTCCGCGCTTGCGATGTCGAGCCCGGCTAGGAGACGCGTCGACCAGGTCCAGAGCTGCAGGAATACGAACGAGTTCCCCTGCGCGAGGTACACAAGCCGGATGCCGGAGTAGAAGATTGCCATGTGAAGCAGGGTAGTCAAATCGTTGACCTGCCATAGGCAGCCGGCGAAGACATTGGCACCCGTGGCCAGCACAGCGTGTGAGAAACCGGCGATGTCGTCGCTTGAGTATGACCAACCAGTTCCGCTGAGGCAAGCGCTGAATATAACTGCCTTGGCGTTGGATATCACGCCCGTCAAGTCGACGACGCGGAGACGTTCTTTAAGCGAGAGGTATGAGGTGGAGGGGCGCTCTATTTTGAAGTAACCGTGGGTGCAGATGTGCATGACGGTGCTTTCTTGCAGCTCGTCTCGGAAGTCTTGCCGCGTCATATTGGCTGCGTTTATAGGTGATCGGTCAAACAGTTCGGATGCAATCAAAGCCTCGATCCCGCCCATTGGTAGGCAGATTTCGCCGCCTTCGAGCTCTTCCTTTCTAGTGCCAGGCTTTGCAATAGCTGTAAACTTCTTTAACATTGTGCTGTGGTTGGATTGAGAGTGGTGATGGTAAAATGCCATGCTTGGAACCTGGGAGATGTGCTTGGTGAATGCCACGTATTCTTCGTCGAGGATGAGTGAATTGAGCGGGAATTGAGCAATGTCACCTGATGGTACAAAGATTATATGCACATAAGTGCGTAGGAAAGCCTCGATGGGTTTGAAAATAACGTTCGAGAGCGCATGACTGATGGCGCGTAGGTCTTCTGATCTTGCGTCTAGTTTCTGCTCATTCATGATTCCAAGGTACATTTTTACTTTACGGGAGACGAAAGCCTGGCAAGCATCGGGGTTCCAAGACGCGTGCAACATGTTTCTCGCATTGAAACAGAAAAGACCAAGGCCGTCCTCAGACAAGCATGTGAACACAACGACGGTGTTCCCCCGCAAAGCCGCTTGCATCGACTTTATACTCAACCCTCGGCTTATTTCACGTGCAGCCGAGACGAGGTCAGAGCCACTTGTGACTTCGGAAAAGAAAGTGTCGAGTTTTGGACGTAGGCTATCAAACTCTTTCTCCTCATCTGGAGTTCTCAAGAGGCCGAGACTGCGAAGCTCAATGTAGAGCTTCAGATCACGGTAGTTATGGAACCACTTCGCCTTCTTATCGGCGGCAATATCGGTAAGATCGATCGCAAGAACTTCTGTTATATGTTGTGCTTTACGTCGTTCAAGTATTGTGAGAGCACAAATTTCCGCATATTCCCTGTGATCCGCTGGCGAAAGCAGGTTGTATTCGCCTAGGAAGATCCCACCGATATCTGGGACATCAGAGCGAGTCTTGCCGAGCCTTAGATACATCCGTGCAATGGAAGTCGATATTCGTCCCATATCCGGTATGTTGAAAAGCGAGCGTTGCTCCTCTATATCATTGTCCACCGGATAGTCGTCAAGCGCGAAAATCGAACTCTCGGTATATGCCTGCAGGGCCAAGTGGTAAAGTCCGTCCGCTTCAAGTATCAAACCAAGCCAAAGACGGCGCTGCCAGGGCCAGAATCGAGTCGGGCAATGGATTCCAGTCGAAAAGCCGGGAGCTAAGATTTCCAATCTCTCCAGCCATGTCTTGGCCAATGTCCACAGTTTTGCGCGGACGCAGAGCTCGAGGCATGTTTCAGAGCAAGAGAAGGCTGCCCTCCAGCATGGTGAGAAGGGGTTTAAGAGAATTCTGTCTTCAAAAAAGCCTTCGAGCTGGTCGGTGTCTTGTACTTTAGCAGAGCTTAAACAATCTGTGACTAATGAAGTCAAAGTGTCAATGCATAAAATCTCCGTTTCCTCCCTGTTTTCAAGCTGGGTCCACCTTTGGATGAGTTTCAACGACTTATCAGCTTTCACTTGGGAATCACCAAGGTCTAAAAATTGAAGGTCGAAATTTTCGATGCCAATGTTTGTCGATACGATCGAATCTTGGCTTTTGTTAGATACAAGAAAATTGAAGTAATCAACTTGCGCAGTAGCCCAATCGGTATCTTCTTTGCTCTCGGCAGACTTGTTAATCTCTTTGGCGAGGTCATCAATTGTAGATCTGGACAAGAATTCGGATGTGGCAGCCGTTTTGGCATACATATTCAGAAGTCGTTGAAGCACTCGCTTCTGAAAAAGAAGCTTCAAATGACTACAAATGACTTGTCTGAAGGGCATTGCCAGTGCTGCTCTCTCATAGTGCCTACACAGCGCTGGCAAGATGCTTTCCAAGAGAGTTATCTGCACTTGGGCATCACTGAAACGCCCAAAGGAGACCTGTGTATCAATAAGGGATTCTACAGCATCGAAGGAGCAGCTTTTCAGAGGCCCTGGATTTACACCGTCGTCGGCTGAGACAACGCGCCCGAAGATGATATGGGCCAGTTGAAGACAGCGGACAGAAAAGCGGTAGTAGCCGCAGGTATAACGATAGTAGAGGCCGACTTGATGTGCGAGAAGACCAAGCGATCTCGCAAAGACAAATGTGAGGTTTTCATTCGCCCAGCCATCTGTCCAGGGTCCGCCGTCCCAGACTTTAAACTTTGACTTCCAGATTTTCATATGAATACTGCAAATCTTTTCTAGTAAGGGATCACCGCATTTATGCAGAGTATTGTGTAGCATGCTCAGAAGCTTTGTGATGGGCTCATGAAATGTGTCAATTTCCCCAAACGTGTAGCCTGGCTGTATGGTGTGCATGTGCAATAGACAGACTTTGCGTAGTTGGGCCAGTGCTGCCCCTCTATAGATTTGGTGAGCCAAGTAGACCTGTTCAGCTTGCGTGTAGAGATCATATGCTGTGTGTATTCGATCAATAGAAACAAGCACAGGTTTAGTATCTTGACGTATTAAACCCTTTTGTACTTTGAAGGGTGCATCAATCAAGTCGTGAATTTCTGGTTCGAACAACCTCGCAGTGAAGCCAAATTGTGCTGCGAACGACTCTGGTAAGAGTGGCTCTTGCGGTAGCTCCCAGTTCTTCCGCAGTTGGCTTGAATAGTGCTGTTCTTGGAGAACCATGTTCAAACAGAGTGGGTTTGTTCTTGGTTCCGAGACAATGTTGTCGCCGATCATCATCGTGAGAGACGCCAGACCAACTTCGTCTGAAGCGGCGCTGTATCGCTCGTGTAGATGTTTCACGTCGTTTGCAAAAGACGCCCCTTTTCGCACCCTGTCAAAGTCCAAGGATAAGCGATCAATATTCCGAGACACAATGGGCAACTCTGCTGCATCTGCGGTGGCGGCAACATCCCTGATTCGGAGGTTACGACCACCAATGGAAATCGAGACATTCGAAGGAGTGTCGGACGGTGCAACCACAGGATTGGGGCGGCCTATAGTTGAAGCGGGAATATCGTGAATAGCCTTCGACGCAATATACATGCAGATGAATACGTCAAACTCCAGTTGGTCAAGGAATCTCATATCACTTCTCATAGCCTCGCCCGGTAACACTAGATTCAAGAAGGTATAATTCTCTGCTTGTCGATTGAAGAATAGGTCTTCAACGAGGAGGGAGGAAGGTCCATGTGCTACGGTATTAGAGCGCCCCAAAGGTGGGAAGAGTATGTGTATCGCGTTGAGCAACGCATAACCGCCAGCTCTGAATCTCCATCTATCGGGTAGCCCATGGGTAATAGTGTACCGCGATAATACATTTATAAGCTCGTGCGCTTTCTTGTGTTGACCAGTAAGAATGAGATGCACGACGCGAAGCAGAAGAAGAGCAGCTTGACCTTCTGTTGTGGCTGTGCCAACAGCAGAGTCCAAGGAGCGCTCGCCGTCGTCGAGACGTCGCAGAACGTCGGGATAATCACATCGTGGCTCTTCGGGGAATATCGAGCCTCCAAAGAAATCGCAGACTTCCTTGAAATCCATTGGCTCATAACGATGAACGGAACAGTGTAGACGACATTCAAATGAGAACACCACTGAAGATCTCAATTTGCGCTGACAGACTCGAGCTGCCAAGAGCTTAGCCAGCTAACGTCCAGGCTCCCCTGAAAGATGTTGCCATGATAATTACCGCCTAAGCCTGTAGACCGAGCTTTAAAGGGCCCAATGATACCTTCGAAAGGTCTTTTAGGCGTTAGGGACTAGGACTGCCTAGGATATCTGTGAAATAGCTTTGAATGAATAGATTATAGGGTACAACGCATGGGCTTTCTATGAGGGCGTTTCCAGATATGAGGGTTAGGGCAAGTGCTGAACCCCCCGTAGAATGTTGAAAGCGCTTAACTATAATAGTGCTAGCTCCATAGTAGAGATAGCTGCTGCAGCGGGTTGCGGAATGCAGCCTTCTTTCAATCCGTGACTGCATTGCCAGCGGCCATAACAAATCAGATTCTTGTTCTATTATCCTATTTGGTGCCGTTATGGCTTCCGATGAGCTATCTACGTACTTCCTCTACAGTGACGGAATAGACCTCTCGATGTTGAACCTGGGTGCTATGGTACTCGACTTCAAATGTCCTAAGCAGCGCGAACCATATCGCCATCCAGAGCTAAAGTGAGTTCACTTAATAGACTCGTCGCCGATCAACAACATAATTAACTTAAATGTCACAATATCCAGTACCCAGCAGCTGCAAACATGGACTGTTGAAGACGCAATTGCGGACGCGTGGATATTTTACACGAGCGGGAAAGGTATCGACGTTGGCGGCGGCCTGGCGAACCTTGCAGAGCTGGACGTTGCTCGCTCTTCCTCACAAAATGTTCTGATAGCGGGCAAGGAAGGAACTAAAGTTGAGATTCGAGAGTAAGTCACGCAGGCCTACCATCTCCTCGGCCACCTGGAGCACACCCCAAAAAGCTATTACTTTAGACCAACTACTAGTCAGGCCGCAAAAGTTCCTGAACGAGGTTATTCTGAAGACCTTCCCCGGCCGCCTCTGGCTTTCCTCCGTTCTCGCCATCTCGTTGAAACTTAGGATCCGGCGGAAATTGACATTCCAAAACCCGCACATCTGGCTGCTGACGGGGCTTATCCTCTTAACGGATGCAGAAACTATGTCCATCTCTCAGCACGACGCTAGCTACGGCGGTACGGTCAGTGTGCCGCTTCCGGAACCGTCGGGTGTGACGACCCTGTTACAGCTCATGCCACAATTGAAGGGCACAATTAGTTCAAGCTGGCAAGTGGGTTCCGGGATGCGCAGAGCGGGTAGCAAAGTCTATGCGGCGCAATGGCAACGGCTCGATGTGAAATATTCATCTCTTGAGAACGACAGGAGTGTACTGCCGAACCAGGTGAGCCTACTCAATATCTTCAGCGCCCGCGCCTCGAGGGGAGATTCAAATGTGGCCGAGGTGAGCGTGGAGGATGTAGAGAAGGCGCCCCTGGTGGCAGATGATGAACCTGCCGACGAAACTTACGAGGCTGAGTTCAACGACGATTACTGGCAGCGATTTCTAGAGGAATTTGAACAAATGAAGGAAGATGATGAAGATTAAGCAAGCCTGTGACAAGACCTGGTAAGTAATGTTCATTACAGTCAATTTGAGGTGTAGAACGGTTTGTGGTGCTTTGCTTAATGTCGTGCTTATATATTCTGTGTAAGAGCAAGGCAATTGCCTACCGGGCCTTTGCTTAAACGGCGCTTGCTAGATTACGCAGGATTATCTAGGCGATACATCGATGAGATTCTGTTATACTAAGGCTGCACGGGGAAATCTTCGGATGGTTCCATACCCAGCAGGTCTTGAATGCTTCCGAAATAGGCCATTTCCATGTTCAAGGCTTTTGATGGTGTACGATACTGGGTTTCGACCCTTAACCTGTTTAACTTGAGGTATCTTGATGGTTAATAGTCGGTGCAAATCCTAACTGAATTATTGCTTATATTAGCGATTTACACTATTAGCGTGTGCCTAACTTGTCATCTTCTACCTCAACTTCAACCATAGCGGCCTGTGAGGTAGCGGTGATATGTAGATCTTGCGCGGTAAAGATTCTCAAGTGGAACCATGACTTGAGTCACTCCAACAGCTAAAAGCCTGGGAATCATCTTCGGTCTGTCCACGCTATTTGTAGGTATCCTGGCCGGGTTGAGAAGCTGCCCAAGCGTTCTTGAATAAAACAAGCAGCTCTAGGCCATCTTTGTGGTGTATTAGGTTGAAGAAGAAATTCGTTGTCACTGTTCATGGTGGTTGAGGTTAATAAGTCGGGTACGTAGCCCGAATGTGGCGTGTCCACCTGACCATATCTTCCAAATCCTAATGCCTAGATGATGCTGAGGGCAAAACCATGATAGCTACCGTCAATTTGTGTTCCTAGATCGGTCAGGCACCACCGATACACTCGAACACGATTAGGAGACAAGCGTGGCTGATTTGACGTTTCTTCTCTAATCATGATCTCTAGATCTCTAAACGCTGCTCCATTTCCAGATATAAATCACGTCACAAGCTCTCGACCTTCTGCCCTAGTGTCACGGTCATTAAGCTCAACAGCAAATTCTTCGCCTCTCAGTTCCTGCTGTTGCACTTGAACATTCATTCCCCTGTTCTGTTCTTCCGTCATGAGCTCGTATCTAGTATTTCCCTCGTCAAGTTCGAATCTTCGATCTTCTGCTGGCATTTCATGCCTGCTGTCTTCACCTTGCAGCTCGGGTTTAGGTTGGAGAAAGGGTGGATTGTCGTCTGTCGTCTCCTCTTGAACTGTCTGACTTGGTATTGTTTTCGCACGCTGCTTTTTTGCCCTCTGCCAGAGCAATAGTACAAGCACAAGCAGTGCTATAACACCTAGAGGAATTGCTGTTCCAATAGCAGCTTTTTGGCCCCGTGAGAGAACTATCCAATCTGTAGTCGTCGAAGACGTCACGTTCACGACAGTAGAGGCGATACTCGTGCTCGTGGATGGATCTGGGCTGGAAAAGGAAATACCTAGCGTCGGCGAAAACGTCACGTTCGCCACAGTAGAGACGATAGTCGTGCTCGTAGATGGATCCGGGCTGGAAAAGGAAATAGTTGGACCATCCGGCGTCGGCGAAAGAGAAAATGGGGTAGTAAGAGAAGGGTTTCCAATGTAACAATGCACAAGGCCCAAAGCCTCCCGAAACGATGATAGACCCAGGTATTGCACTTCTGATTGGTCTTCACCAGCAGTCACAATGTACGAGAATTCAGTTCCCAGTGCAATTGGCGGTCCTTCGGTGGTAATACAGGAACCATTACTCGAGTAAGCCGAATTTATGGAGTATGCGTTGTACACGATGTATACTGTCGACTTAAAGACCCTAGACGAGTGAACTTAAACTTTCCGCGGGGAGTGTGAGACCGCGCTCACTTCGTAGGAACGATGAAGCCGCTTCTGGTACCAATTGTGTATTGTGAAGTATATGATATAGTTTGTGTAATAGGATCAGCGGCGAGGGAGCATTCGCTGCAGGATTGAGAAGTAATCGTGAGGTCGGCTACTAATTACAACGAGTCAGTCCTGCATACCTCTATCATCTCAACCCCTGGCATGCTCCTTCTTTATCTGAACACATAGCTTCTCAATATTGCGACAGTGACTTCAGAAGAGCCTCTTGGAGCTGTCTTAGGAGCCGTTGAGCACCAATCCAGTCTTCTAGAAATCTCTTGGAGTGATGCTCCCAAATGAACGATAACAAGTTTGCTGTGGAAGCCTAGATATACATGCTCCACAAAGCAGAGATTTATCTGGGATCATTCGAGACAAACACCCTATTACTCCACCTTTCAAATGAATAACTACTTACCAACTGACGGAAGAAGTATGGGCGTCGAAACCAGGATAATATATTGAGAGCGCATCATAGCGTTAGTAAATCTTGTTCTAGTTGATGGGTGAGCCTAGTCTGTGTATCATTTTCTGGGGGGCCAAATCCTCGATGGATGGGCTATATATATGGACCAGTCCATATGGGAATGCTTGATCTGTCCTTACTTCGTCTCAGTTGCGGTCGTTTCAGCCTGATAAGATAGGCGATTAGATATTTATAGAATAGTTATCTGCCTCACTATTAGGTACCAATAGATCTCGCTGTCACAAATTACCTGGTATCGCATATCCGCAAAACTTCATTTTATCTGGGAGACCACATTATTTTGTAAGATCATTGTTCGAAACACAATTGTAGTTCATTATACATGGAACAATTATTGATCAATAGATGATCTATTAGTGCTCCTCTGGTCAGGGTAGAAAGCTGAAAATGTAAGGCTATACAAAATCTTCATTGGTTGGCTGAAACATCAGCTTTAGGGCCCCACTCTTCACTACCGTCGGCCCATGCTGATGCTGCTGCCATTGGCCGCGACAGGGAGCGGAGGCCCATCACCGAGACGGCGAGACCCCTCCGTCTAAGCGACAGGAGATCTAGGGCGTGATGGCTGAGCTATCTAGATATGGACCGAGATAGGCGTAGGTGGGTGGGCAAGGTTGCAGCTCAAACCGCTGTTGAGGTGCTGATCAGGAGGTGCAGAAAAGTGGTTCCTAGGAATAAAAAGGATTGAGTAGCAAGAATGGGTGGTGCTCCCTACTAATACCACTGCGCCGATTTTAATTTCCCCAGCATGCCGGCGGAGTTGCTATTGGCGTGTGCAAAACGGTCTGGAATGCTTGGCGCATAAAAGCCCCCCCCCCCGGTTGTGATTTTAAATCTGAACATGCAGTAGAAAGCTTTTCGCAACTAGTTCGTTTCAAATAAATATTATATATTCGTGTTATATAATTACTTAATCAAAACTTTTTTTAGGAAGATTAGATATAAAATACGTATAAGATATCAAGCGAGTGCTAAGTCGAGTGCTAGATATAATAAAGTATATTATAATATTAAATTAAAAGAATCTAGCGCGTAATCTATCAAAAAAAACTCTTTATTATTAAAATCACTATAACTTCATTATATTAGCTAGAGAATATCTATAGCTTTATATAGTAATTAATAGATATATATATATAATTTTCTAATTCTTAATTCTAAATTTAATATTTAATATATTAATCTTCTACTATAATAATAGTATTAATTTATTTTTTTATATTTCTTATTAAATTCTCTATTATCTTAGAATCTATTAGAATTTATATTTATTTTAATATTTTATATAAAATCTCTTAAATCTATTCTATATTATTATTAACTTCTTTAATATTTAAACGAATTTAATAGATAAGTTTTTTAAGATAAAATTAAAGATATTTAATAAAATTTAAATTTAAATTATATAATAATTAATTTATAATATTTATATTATATTTTATTAATTAATTATATATAAGATAATTTATATAAATTAAAAT
>NAPT01000701.1:0-15040 GCA_002927785.1 Cladonia uncialis
GCTTATTAAATTATTTATAATTAAATTCTTTATTTAAAAAAATATAGTTTATAAATTAATTAAAAATAGATTTTTTTATTTTAAGAGAAATTTAAATTATAATTAATTTACTTTATTATTAAAGATAGAAAAATATTATATATATCGCTTATTATTATTATTAATTAAATAATTTAATAAGATCTTTAAATTGATTTAGAGAGATTAGCGACGACTATTTTAAACTAAAAAATTAATTAAATTTAATTATTTAAAGAAAATAAAAGTTATAATAAAATTTCTATAGATAATAGTTTGTCTATTAAAATTTTTAATTAGTAATTTTAAAGAAATTAATTATAATTATCTCTTTAAAGATTAACAATACTATTAATTTATATTTAGAAGTATTTTCTTTCTAAGAGTATACTATTAATAATTTATTATTTTATAATTAAGTTTATAAATTAAATAATAGCGATTATTATAATAATTAAAATATAATTAACTCTTAGTTATTATCTAATTAAGAAGACTTAATAAAATCTATAAAAGAATTATTAATAAGTTCAGGAGTCTAGTCTCTAGCGATAAGTATTTATTTAAATTTATCTAAATTTAATCAGCGCTTATTATATATTTTAACTCTATATTTATTTTATTTTTATTACTTTAGCGAGTCTTAAGTAGATTATATAATTTATATTAACTTTTAATATTTTTAACTAGAGAGCGGATTATATTTATTAAAGATTTATTTAAATTCTGTTTATTAATAAAATTTAAATAAATATTAAATAATTAAAATTTTTAACAACGAATCTCTTGATTCTAATATTAATAAAGAATATAATAAAATATAATAAATAATATAAATTATAGAATTTAATAAATTATTAAATTTTTAAATATATATTACGTTTTTTAGTATTTTAAAAGATATATTTATTTAAGTATTATTATATTTTTTAAGCGTAGCTTAGTATTGAATATTTATAAGTTTTTTTTTAAGACTTATATATTTAAAAAATAATAATAGTCTCTAGAGATTTTATATATAATAAATATTTTTCTATATTAAAAAGAACTAATAGATCTTGTTAAAATTCTATAAATCTTTATGATTAATCTTGAATTAGATAGAGATATTTATTAAATTTAAGTATATTAATAAATAGAGAAAAAGAAATTAATAAGAATTATTTTAGTAATAATAAGTAAAGCGGTAATAATTTAAATTTAAAATTTAGTTTTTTTAAAGTTTAAGTTATAATTTATAAAGAATATTTTAAATATAACGCGGGTTTAAATTCTTTAGAATAGAATATTATAAAGAGTAAGAATTTTATATATAATTTATAATTAAATCTATATAAAATCTCTTTAATAAGTTAAGTTATTTAAGAATATAGCTTAAAATAAATAGTAAATTTTATTTAAAACTAAATATTAACTAAAGATTAATAATATATAAGTAAAATAATTAAAAAATAAAAAGTACTTTAAAAAGAGAGTTAAAAAATATATAAAATTCTTGAAAAAGAAGCGCTTATAATTAGATCTATCTATAGATAATTAATCTTTATTTTTAAGAGTATATTTATTTATAATTAAATTAATATTAATTTAGATAATTAAATAAAAATCTTAAAAATATAATTTTTTTTAAAAAATATTATAGTTTTTAATATAATATAATTAATTTAAATTAAGAACTATATCTTTAGATTAGAATATTAATATAATAATTATAAATAATTTATCTTAAAATATAAATTAAGAAGTTTAATATCTATATAAGTATTTAAGTATTAAATTTATATATATAATAAAAGTAAATAGAGATGAGAATTCTTAAGAATATATTATTAACTAATTTAGATATTTTTAAATAAATTTAAATATAAATATAGCTATTAAAACTTGAAAGATAGTAAATTATATCTGAATAAAATAAAATTAAAGAAAACTTTAATAGAGACTTATAGTGATTCTAATATATAAATTAATTATTAAATTTAAGTATAAAGATAAAAGACTAATTAAATTATTCTTTATAAACTCTTTTTTTAAAGATACTACTAGTAGTTAATTAAAATAGAATATATATTCTACTCTTAATTCTTTAAAGCAATATTATTATTTATATAAATTTTTTTAAAGTTTTAAGACTTTTAAAAAATAATATATTATAGATTCTTCTTTAGAGAAAATCTATTTATAAATTAAATAATAATAGTTGAGATTTTAAAGCTTTGATTTAAAAATAGCTAAGTCTTTTTTTTTTTAAAAAATCAATATTAATATTAATAATTAATTTTTACTGAAGTTTCTCTTAGAATAATAATAATATTTTTAATTTTATAAGATAAAGTAAATAATTAAAGATTTTAAAGTTGAAATAATTTTAATTTATTCTTAAACTTTAAATATATAAGAAGTTCTTGTTATTTAATTGAATATAGATATTTAAATATATTATTATTAATAGACTATTTTTGATAAGCAAAATTAATAATATAAGATAAATTAAATATAAGATTAAGATATTAAAATATATATTTATTAGATATTATAAAAGATATTAATTTATTTAGATAGTTAAATAATAGCTATAGAAGTTAAAAATCACTAAAAAATATATAATAACTTATTAATTAAATAAATCAACTCTGAAAATAAATAGTATTTAAATATATTATTTATATTTTATTATTAGAATAGAAACGATGCTCTAGTGAGTAGATAGATATAGAAGTTAATAATAAAATTTTAGAAATAATCTTAAATAGAATAATTTTTAGTATAGATCTTAATAATAATAAATTATTTTTATTCTTTATTAAATTTAATAATTAATATTAATAATATATTTTTATAGATAGTAAATATTTAAATAAGAATTTTAAGAATTAAAATAAGAAAAAATTCTATATAAATAGTAGTTAAATATAAATTAGTTAATTCTAAAAGATAAAGAAATTTTATTTTAAAGTATATATTTATATATTATCTCTTAAAAGAGAAGTTGATTAATATTTTAATATCTAAATATGAATTTTTTATAGTAATATAATTAAATATAAAGATATTAATAGAGACTTTGAAAAGAGTTCTTTTTTTTTCTTAATAATTTATTACTTTAAAATTAATTTATTTAAAGCTAGAGTTTAATAGTTAATAGAGCTTTATATTTTTATAGAATTTAATATATTTCTAACGACTCTTGAAAATCTATAAGAAGAAATAATTTTTATACTAGATTATATTTATAATTGTAGTAGATCTCTAAGATAAATAGTCTTTAATTAATAAAATAATATAGATAAAAGAAATTAATAAAATAAATTTATAACTTTGAGAAAAGAATTAACTCTAAGAGTTAAGTATATTAAATTTTAAAAGAATATTTTTAGAGTAGCTAAGCTCTAGATAAGTTAATTATTTAATATTTAATAATATTAAAATTTAAACGCTCTTGGCAGACTTTAATTATCTAATATATAATTAATAATTAATTTAAAATTAATATAGATAAAAGAATCTAATTATCTAATTAAAATATAATATTATAATAGTCAGAAAGTAGTATTAATATAATATAATTTCTACTTAATATTTTAAATATAAATTATCGCGAGGTCTCTATATAATTGAAAGTACTAATAATATTATAAATTAAAGTGAAGAAATTTAAATAAGTATAGATAAATAGTAGAAATAACTATAACTTTTTTAAGATAACTAAATATCTTATTATCTAATTAATAATATATATAAATAAATTAATAAAATTCTTATTATCTCTATCTACTATCTAATGAAATTATAATTAAGAGAATAAATTTAATAGAATTAATAGAGAAAAAAGACTTTATTAAATTTAACTCTAATTTAATATTATAAAAAAATATAAAAAGTATAGAATAGATAGAAGCTTTGATATTAATAAAATACTACTACTTTTATTATTTTTTTACTTATTTAATAAAGCGGAATTAAGCTTCACCGCTCAACTTTTAATATTAAAATCTCTTATGAGTCGATTTAAATTAAAAATATTATTAAATAAAGAGTTTAACTAAAATAGTATATCTATTAAATTATAATATAAATATTCTAAGAGAGATTTATAAAAAATAGAAATCTTTAATAAAATAAAAGAATAAAAGTCCTCTTAATTTTAATTTTCAGTATAAATATAAACTATAAAAATATAATTTATTAATTCTTTAATCTCTTAAAATTTAAGGCTAAAAATACTAGAAAAGTTATTATAAAAATTAGCTATTTATCTCTAAAAAATAGATTACAGCTATATAATCTAGAGAAGTTAAAATCTTTTAATATTATATTTAATTCTAAGAATATTTATAAAGAATATATATTCTTTATAAGCTATCTAGAGATAACTATAGAGAAGACTTTAATACTAAAATACTTAATAAAATATAAAGTAATCTTTTATATAATTATCTATAGTATAAGCTATTTCTATTTAAAAAGATTAATAATATAAGAATTAATTTATAATAGCTAAGTATTTATAACAACGTTATTTTTTAATTCTTTAATATTAATTCTTTTTATTATATTAAAGTAAAATTTAATAAATATTAAATTATTTATTTATTAAATTAAAGTTCTTCAACTAAAAATATATACTATATAACTTAATAAATTATTGATGAGTATAGATAGAGATGCGTAGATATCTTTAATTTAATTAAATAATTAAATTATCTGGTTAGACGCCTGATTTAAAGAAAACTTCGAGATATAATAATTTAAGAATATTTTTAATAAAGATTTAAATTAAACTTTATATAAAGTGTAGAAAAATATTAATTAATTAAATAAAATCGACTTCTTAGATATACTATAGAATATAAATAATATATTTAATAATTTTAGCTTTAGAAAATAGTATTTTTAAAGAATAAAAGATTTTTAAATAAATAGTCTTTATAAATTTTAATATAAATATTTATATTAATACTATTAATCTCTATAAAATAAATAAAGAATATAAGTTAGATTTAAATTATTATAAAATAAATTAATTTTACTTTATTAATAATTATTATTATAATAGTAATTTAACTTAATACGAGAGAAATTATTAATTTAAATAATTAATTTTTATAGTTATTTAATTAAATAATATTATAATACTATTATTTATTAAATTATAATTAAACGTCTCTAAGTTAGAATTTATATTAGAACGCGGCGATTTTCTTCTATATATTGTAGTTAGATATAAATAAACTTTAGCTTTATATTTTAGTAGATTGATAGTAATTCTAGTCTAGAAATAATTAAAGCTACATCTATAAATTAGTTTTCGGCTGAGTTTTTCTTAGTCGCTATAGCTAAGATAACGGGCCGCTTAGAACTATACACGCTATAGAACAAATATAGTTAAACTCATCTAAACTTATCTAAACTTATCTATATCTAGTCACCTTTTAGTTCGTAGCTCTAATTTCTTTATAATATATATATAACGCGTAGTATATTAAGTTGTGCTGTAATATTATTAGTGGTTGTACGCCTCTATTTATAGTTTAGAATGGGTTCTAGTTTATGATCTACTCTATAAACTTGCTATCTACACCACCGCCTTTATAAATGATTTAAATTCTTGCGCCAGTCTGTAATTTAGTTTGTATCTTAGTTTATAATCTACTCTATAAACTTGTCATCTACACCACCGTCTTTACGAATAATTTAAATTCTTACGCCAGTCTGTAATCTAGTTTATATTCTAGTCTATGACCTACTCTATGAACTTGTCACCCACACCACCGCCTTCACGAATGATTTGGATCCTTGCGCTAGTCTGTGATCTAGTCTATATCCTAGTCTATAATCTACCCTGTGAACTTGCTACCCACACCACCGCCTTCATGAATAATTTGGATTCTTGCGCCAGCCTGTGACCTAGCCTGTATTCTAGCCTATAATCTACCCTGTGAACTTGCTACTTATACTATTGTCTTTATAAATGATTTAGATCCTTACGCCAGTCTGTGATCTAGCCTGTGTCCTAGCCTGTGAACTTGTTACCAATACTATTGTATCTATAAATATTTTGGTCCCTTACGCCAGATTTTGACGTAAGCCAGCCTCTAATGGAATATATAGGTCTGTTTATAGTCTAGACTAGAAGATCTCTATAATACGTAGGAATTATTCGTCTATTAAGCCCATTCGTCAGGAATCATTCGGGTTGTTAAATGTAAATATCACTGCAGTAGAAATTTCATTGGCTGGGAGCCAGGCTAGGCGCATATAAACATTCATCGTAGTTTATCTCACTTCACTTTCTGCATCTGGTTTTCTCCCAATCCCCTCCACCACTACTTCTTATAATTATTCCATCAACTGGCCTTTGACCGTCTAATCTCTTTCTATATATCTCAAATCCGTTTCAGTAAAGCTGTTTATAAGTGCGATTATCATAATTCCTCTAATAAAAACCCACACTTAGTTGATATTAGTAAGACTCGAAGTGCTATAGACCTAAACGACCAAGCCAAGTAGAATAAAGAATGGCGCCCGATAATAACAAACTTCATTAGAACATCAGGTCTGCTCAACATCAATCTCTCTATCAATAAAGTGAGAACTCTACAAGAGTTCCAAGCGAAAGTGAGGGAGCTCATTACGTCAGTTCGTGATGATAGTAGAAGCGATGTTCTAGATCTGTTCTTAGAGAAGGCTCTATATATTATTATAAAAGACTTAAGAAACCAAGTCATAGCTTTTGATAAAGTTAAACAAGAACTATTAGAGCGATCTCTATAACCTCGTTCTCACCCCGTATTCATACCAGTACTCGCTTCAACTCCAGGATCATTCTCTAGCCATCAGACTATAGTAGTAGTACTCTTAGGCCGGACCTCTATCGCGTTACGACGCGTTAATAAGAATGGTTTTATTGGATTTTGAAGGGCGTTTTAGTATAATCTCGCGGTATTTCCACCATCTTTCCCTCCACCGGAACAGTTACCAGAAATATCGGACTAGAAGATTAGTATTGTACACCAACTCCTCGCGTATTATGAACTGTGGTATGAGAAGGAACGAATCTATTGGCTTGACCCAGATGGCAGTCCCTTCGAGCTCTTTTCTGACGTTGATTTGCACTATATAGTCTTCGCCGCGCAGAACCCACAAGAGACAGTGATAGCTCGCGAAATTCTGGTTCGGGGATCAGACAATGAGCAAGTTCAGTGTACGTTATTAAATATTTGATGTTTTTTGTTTACGCTCACTATTTCCAGTTCTATGGTCATCCAATTCAAGCGACGGCAAAGTCCTTGTGCGCAATCCGGTCGATATACAGCCATCACTCTCTTTAAAGAGATCTGGTGGGGTTGATAAGTGTTCCTCTACAATAGGCAACGACATTTGCTTACCGGTGGTTAGTGCTGGAAGATATTGAGGACCCTGTTGACGATAGTAAAAAGAAGAGATCCCGCCACTCTGAGCAACCTGTGGGACCTGCAAGTATTACGGGACATAGTTCTAAACTTTCCCATCGTCCTAGAGAGGATGTCGAGACGCAATCAGCGGCCTAGGAAGACCCTCCTAGCGGGTCGACTTCCCACTCAGATCGGGCCCCTGGTAGTGAGCACTCTTTAGTAGAAATAAATGATATTGCGAAAGCACTCTTGAATGCAGCGAAATACGACCGCGAAGATTATACAGCAGCGTAAGAATTTCGACAACGCAATTGTTTAAGATCAGTGACTGATAGTATTTATAGTGCAGCACATGTGATAGAGACTAAAGCTTGTGTATAGATAGATGAAAGGGACATTAATTAGGACCATGTCTATGCATTTATTAAGGCCGACAAAACTTGTAAAGAACCAGATAATGAAGTCCCTATATAAGGCCTTTCTCTTAAAATAAAAAAACATTAAATCATTGCGGCATATTAGATGATGCTTTCTGAATCCAAGGGTTGTTTAGACGGAATGGAGAGTGATGAGATGGAGTATAAAAAGATATACTGCCTTTGCTCAGCAGGCGATTAAATGCTAATGATTGTACTTAGATAGTTACTTACATCCTCCGGTCGTATCTTAACAATTGTCTCGTTCAGGTCAATGAGAGTATACGGGCGTTCCGTCACGGCGAATCGAGGGTGCATAATAAATCTTACCTACCCATTAACCAGGCCGAAAACGCAGTATGCCCGTCTCAAGATTTTTGGCCTATTCAATGTCCCTGTCAGCAATGGTCCGTATCAAGACGGCTAAAGTCTCGATATAGGGTCAACCTCGCCCTGCTCCCTGTCGCACTGATCCAGACCTGGCTGAGAGAGATTAAGAAGATGTTTAATAAGCAATCTAAGACTCGCTTTTTACTGCATGTCAAGATCGCGTGGAGTACAGCTGAGAAAAACAAGCGCCTTAGACAGTATTCGCTAACGGAAGATAACAAAAAAGCTTTGCTAGTTAATAATGAATGGCTTGTTACCGCAAAGCATTCCTCACTATTTCTCTTGACCAGCCAACATCAAGCAACGTTTTCGAAAGTCCAGCTCCAAAAGGAATAGACTTGAGAGAATATCGATCAGAATAAAGAGCCTCCATTTTGGTCTCGACCATATCCGGCAGTTTATTTTGGCAGCATATATATCGATGAAGCCCACCGTCTTCGTAAGACCACCAATCCTGTTATAGCTTTCCTTCGCGAGGTCAATTCCTGATTTATACAGAAACCAGTAGATAGAGAGAGTGAACTATCCGTCCCACCACAAAGACCAAGATATATCCCAATCAAGTGGTTTATTACAGGAACGCCATAAGAGCGTTCATCAGATAATTTCGCAGCAGCCTTATAAACTATTAAGATAGCAAATTAGTCTAATTTAAGCAGTCTCTACTATTCCCTCTATTATAAGAATATTATCGAGCTGGCAAAGGAACACAAATCCCACTTGAAGAAGACTTTAAAGACAGAGGAAGATCCAGACAGCTCCTATAGAATATAGATAATTAATAAAATTCGAAGTATTATCTAGCTTTTTATGATCCGGCGAATAGATAATAGCTATATTTATAGCTACAAAGTTGTCCGGCTCCCGTAATACATGGTAGAATAAGCCGAATTCATAACGCCTACGAGCTTGGCTGCACGTATCGATGGTTATAGAAAGTAGGTTAGTAAGAAGGAACGCGAGGTATACCTAAAGACAATCAAGAAGTGGAAAGAAGCAAATCTGTATAAATTAATACAAAAACGCGACAGACAACCAGAAGCTCCTCTTGATCATAATAGACACACAGCTCCATCATATCGGTTGCGTATACTCGCCGACTTCCCTGGCCTGATTGACTATCTATTTGATGATAATGGTGGGCAGCTGCCCAGCGCTTTTATGATAGCCGATCTTAACGAAAGAAATATTGTTTTTAAGCATACATTGCCCTCCATCCTAGCAACCTCGCCGAAGTACCAGGCCATAGTGAAATTGGTGAATGGCTCCTAGCCGACGGACCCGGTTAATAATGCAAGCTTGATGAAGTCTACGGATAAGTTAGTTGTGATTACCTGCTTCCCTATGTCTGCTTGGCTCATCGCGTAGGTATGATATCCCGACTCTTTTTCTTTTCCCTGCTTTGAGATTGCTATCTTATCTATAAGCTATCTTTCTTCGCTAACACTTGTACGTGTAGGGACTGTCGGCGGCTGGTTTTAAAACGCGGCTTATCAAGAGTGATATAGCTGTAGAGGAGCGCGATCTTTAACAGAATCTCTTCCAAAAGAATCCAGACATCCTCCCCAACCTCCTTAAGACCCACCCGCAGCACGAAATATCGCGAATTCTTATTGTTATAAGTAACCTCTATTTACTCAGCCTAACACTGCATAAGGCCCATCATTTAGTTAAATTCGATGTGGATTTTCTTAATAGTGCGGATCGGCAGGCTTTAAAACGCATATAGCGCATTGGGCAGAAGGAGAGAAGCTTCGTATAGAGGTACATCACGACGGATAACATAGAAGAGTGTTTGGTGAGGAGGAGACAGGAGCTGCGTGCAGGTATCATAAAGGAGGCATTTAAGCTATCAACTAACGACTATAACTTCAAGGTCAGTGATGAGGAGCTTAATGAGGAAGAGTTTGATGAGAGCATGTACGTCTAAATCGCGCTTCCCTGAAGTCTATTAGGTTCAAACAAGTCTGTATCTTCTAAAGAAGTTCCCGCTCATTTATTAGACTATGAATATATAATTGCGTTGATTGTATTGGAGCTATAGACTCATGCTATGTAAAACTATATTGTAGATATTAAAGAGCCCCGCGCCTATAGAGTGTTAAAATTGGCGTACTAGATAGTCTATAACTCTAACTTATCTAAACCCATCTATATTCAGTCACGTTCCATTCCGTGGCTTTAATTTCTTCGTAGTATATATGTAACGCGTAGTATATTGAGTTGTGCTATAATACTACTAGTAATTGTTTGTCTCTGTCTATAGCTTAGAATAAGTCCCAGTCTATAACCTACTCTATAAACTTACTACCCACACCACCACCTTTATAAATAATTTAAATCCTTACGCCAGCCTATATCTCAGCCTGTGTCCCAGTCTATAATCTACTTTATAAACTTATCACCCACACCACCGCCTTTACAAATGATTTGAATCCTTGCGCCAGCCTGTGACTCAGCCTATATCCCAGCCTATAACCTACCCTATGAACTTATCACCCACACCACCGCCTTCACGAATGATTTGAATCCTTACGCCAGTCTATAACCCAGTCTATAACCCACTCTATAAACTTGCTACCCACACCACCGCCTTCACGAATGATTTAAATCCTTACGCCAGTCTATAACCCAGCCTATAACCCACCCTATGAACTTGCTACCCACACCACCGCCTTCACGAATGATTTAAATCCTTGCGCCAGCCTATATCCCAGCCCATAACCCAGCCCGTGAACTTGTTATCAACACCACGTGCATCTATAGATAATTTAGTCCCTTACACCAGATTTTGACGTAAGACAGCCTCTGATAGAATATATAGATCTATTCCTAGTCCAGGCTAGAAGACGCCTATAAACAATATTATATCTAACAACCTTATATATTGTTTATCCAATCACACGCTGAGCCAGCCCGGGAGCTCGCTTATTACTACATCATCAACAAGTATTTCCACTCATCAATATCATCATACTTACCTCCCTCTACTGTGACTTGAATTGCCTTAAGATCAACTAAGCGATCCTGATCAGCGTAACTATGATAATCCTTCTTTCTCTAATCTACAATTGACTGATATCGTGAAAGCCAGGAATACAATCGGCCTTGCTACCAAACAACACCAACGCGTCAATACACTTATCCTCACCTCAGTTACCCTTATACAGTAGATGGCGCCTAATGATCATAAACTTCATTAGAACTTCAGGCCTGCTAGAAATCGACCTCTCCGCGGACAAAGTTAGAAATCTGCAAGAGTTCCAATCGAAAGTGAGGGAGTTTATTGCTTTAGTTCGCGATAATAGTGGGAGCGATATTCTAGATCCGTTCTTAGAGAAGGCTCTATACATTATTATAAAAAACTTAAGGAACCAAATTATAGCTCTTAATAAAGATAAACAAGAACTAATGAAATAATCTCCACAACCTCATTCTCACCCCGCTTATATACTAGCACCCGCTCCAACTCCAGTACCACTCTCTAGCTATTAGGATGGAAAAGTAGTGCGCTTAGGCCGAACGTCTATCGCGTTACGACGTGTCAATAACAAAGGTATTCTAGAATAATCTCGCAGCATTTCCACCGTCTATCCCTCCGCCAGAACGGTTATCAGGAATATCAGACTGGAAGATCAGCGCGGTACACCAACTCCTCGCCTATTATCAAATATGGCATGAAAAGGAACGAATTTATTGACTTAACCTAGATTATAGTCCCTTCGAGCTCTCTTCTAACGCCGATTTGCGCCATATGGTATTCGCCGCGCGCAGAACCCGCAAGAGTTAGTGATGGCTTGCGAAAGTCTGGTGCAGGGTTTAGATAATAAGCAAGCTTAGTATATATAGTTTGATTTTCTATATTCATTGCTTACGCTTACTATTTTTAGTCCCATAGTCATCGAATCCAAGCAGCCAGGTCTTCGTGCGCAGTCCGGTCGATGTACAGCCATCACTCTCATTAAAGAGGCCTAGTGGTATTCGTAAGTGTTACTCCACAATAGGCAACGACGTTGGCTTACCGGTGATTCTCTGATATTAGGCAGTGATGACGAGGTCGATCCCTTCTCGCTAAGCTATAAGAAAAGACGGATGCCGCTGCGAAAGCACTGTTAAGCAGACTGACTTTTGACGAGGTAGAATACTGAGCAGCGTAAGATTTTCTACAACGTATTTGTTTAAGCTCAAAGACTAACAGTGTTTACAGTACAGCATATATAATCGCGAGGGAAGCTTGTACACAGATAGGCGAAAAGAACATTAATTAAGACCATGCTTATACATTTATAAAGGCCGACAAAACTTAGAAAGGACTAGATGATAAAGTCCCTATGCAAGGCCTTGCCCTCTTAATGAAAAAGCATTAAATCATTACAGCATACTAGATGCTTCTTTCTGAATCCAAGGGATGTTTAGGCGGAATAGAAAGTGATGAGATAGACTATAGAAGGTATACTATCTTTACTCAGCAGGCGATTAAATGCTAATAATTATACTTAGACGGTCACTTACATTCTTCGCTTTTACCTTAACAATTGCCTCGTTCAGGCCTATAAAGATATACAGGCGTTCCGTCGTGACGAGTATGGGATAAATATTAAACCTTACCTACAATCCGTTATGACCAGCCAATATTAAGCGACGTTTTCGAAAGTCTAGCTCAAAAAGGATTACTCTTAGGATAAAGTCGATCAGAATAAGAAGGCTCAATCTTAGTCTCGATCATATCTAGCAGTTTATTTTGGAAGCATGTATATCGATAATACATACTGTCTTCGTAAGGATATTGAGTCCTGTCACAACTTTTCTTTACGAGGTTAATAGCTGGTTTCTACAGAAACCAGTAGATAGAGTGACTGAACTATCCGTCATATTAAAAAGACCGAGATATATCTCAGTAAAGTGGTTCATTACAGAAACACCATGGGAGCGTTCATCAGATGATTTTGCAGCAGCCTTACAGACTATTAAGGTAGCAGATTAGTTCAATCCAAGAAATCCCTACTATTCCCTCTATCACAAGAACATTGTCGAGCTGGCAAAGGAACACAAATCCCACTCGAGGAAAGCTTTATAAACAGAGGAAGATCTAGACAACTCCAATACAATATAGATCATTAAAGAGATTAGAAGCATCATACACCTTTTTATAATTTAACGAATAGACGATAGCTACGTCTATGGTCATAAAGTTGTCCAGCTCCCGAAAACCACAGTAGAATGGGCCGAGTGTACAACGCATGCTAAGTTAGCTGCAGAGATTGGTGATTACAGAAAATAAATCAGCAAGAAGGAACGCAGAATATTTATCAGAATGTATAAGAAGTGGAAAGCAGCAAATCTGTACAAACCTAATCAGAAACGCAACAAACTACCAGCAGCACTTCTTGACTTGAGTAGAAGCAAGGCTTCCTTATATCACTTACGTATCATTACCGACTTCCCTGGCCTAATCGACTATCTCTTCGATAACGATGGTGGCCCGCCCCCTAGCGCTTTTACGATAGCCGATCTTAACGAAAGAAATATTGTCTTTGAGTATGCATTACCCTCTATCCTAGCAACCTCGCTGAAGTACTAGGCGGTATTGCAGTTGGTGAATGACTCTTGGCTGGCGGACCTGGTTAAGAATGCAGTATGATATCCCGACTATTTTTCTTTTCCTTACTTTGAGATTGCTATTCTATCTATGAACTATCTTTCTTCGCTAACACTTGTACGTGTAGAGACTGTCGGCGGATGGGTTTAAGGCGCGGCTTATCAAGGGTGATATGGCTGTAGAGGAGCGCGATCATTTATAAAACCTCTTCTAAAAGAATTCAGATATCCTCCCCAACCTCCTTGAGACCCACCTGAAGCATGAAATATTATAAATTCTTGTTACTATAAGTAACCTCTATTCGCTCGGCCTAATACTATACAAGGCCTATTACTTAGTCAAGTTTGATGTGGACTTTTCTCGATGGCGATGATCGGTAGGCTTTAAAACGTATATGGCGCATCGGGCAGAAGAAGGAGAGCTTTGTATGGAGGTTTATTACTAATGATAATATGGAGGAGTACATTGTAAGGAGGCGACAGGAGCTACGAGCAGGGTTCATCATCAAGATTGCCCTTGGCTGTGAGGTTCACGCCAAATGCATTGTACTGGTTCTCGCTTATGGTGCAGGCCCTTGGCCAGAGCCGCTTATACGAAGAGGCAGCCTCACCGTGACACGTTCAAGCTTGAAATGTCTTGCCTGTAGCTCTTTTCACCTCATTCCTCCATATCATCATCCTCTTCAGCTCCAAGATCCTCCTAGCCATGTTCGGAGGCATCATCGTCATGCTTGGAATTATCTCCATCGCCCCCGCTTTCCTCATCGCTATCGCTCTCGCTGTCACTGGTCTGGGTACCATTTTCCGTCTCGCTCGCATCGTGAAACTCAGTGCCAGAGGTATCATCCTCTGTCTCATCCATCTCGGAACCATCTTCGTCAATCTCCTCTGGAGGTATGATTCCTTCGTACTCGATCACGCTGTTGCTAAGCAAATGTGACGGCGTGCATAAAGTGGTGGGCAAGCATCTTGTAGGATCCTTGAGGGACGGGTGTGCCTGGCGGCGGTATTTTCGGCATTATGGCCACTGACTGAGAGGGAAATCTGGGGGGTCTTGAGCACCTGCTCATCCTATATTGCGACTGTCATCCTATTGCGCGCGTCGGCTTCCCAGTAGCAGGTAAATGGAAGACACTGTATAGTTAGTTCGCCGAGCTGATGGTGTCGTTGGCAGGTTGTGTTTGTTGATGGGGCTAAGCGCCAAGCCGACATCCGCGCTAGCCT
>NAPT01000702.1:0-15001 GCA_002927785.1 Cladonia uncialis
AGGAGGAGGAGGAGGAGGAGGCGCTGGAAGATAATGTAGGGGGGTTGATGCGGGTTGCGTATCAGAGCGTTATATTGGATATGTATGCTCTCTTAAGAGACTGGAATAGTTGGTTCGTTGAGTATCGCCGTCCCCCAGCAGTAGTGTGCGCTTGAGAAATAAGGTAGGGACACCCCTAACGGTTTCAGCCCGGAAGTCGTTCTTGGCGCGGTAAGATCCTAGGCTGAGTCTATAAGGTTTGGTTTCCACCAGTTTCCACCTTCATTTCCACCTCCATCCTGCTCTATAACCTTTGTTCCACGTTGTGCTTACCCTCCCGGGCCAGGTCGCACATGACAGAGTCTGTAGCCTGCTTCTCTCCGTTTTATCCATCCACCAACGACTATATTGCAGAACGCGCTGATATTCTTGTAAGAGAATGGAGTAGAAATTCTGTATATAGAGCTGACACCTTACAGGTTGTTACCAATAACACTCCTGGACACCATAGCTTGAAAGATTTCTAACCCTTCATCCAAGCTTGCTAGTAAGAGAACAGAGCGTAAGTCATGCAGATTAAGGGGTTATTAGAGCTGGGTTTCGGTTTCTGTTAAGGTATTTTAAGCAGTATATATCCTGTATTGAATAAAATATGTGTCAAGTGGAGAATATATTATTCTTACAAAGTTTGCTACCTTACAAACTTAGCTTTGATTGGCTTTAAGCACCAGACTTTCAACACCGGACTTTCAACTTTTAGAGTTAGGCGCGGGTTCAGGCGTAGGCGTAGGCGCTGGCGTGGTCCAACCCTAACTTAAAGATAGATGTGTAATGGTTAAATCTAGCTTTATAATTTTGCACAAATCGCATTTCCATTTCTACATGTTCTTATATATGACCATGATATTAGATAGACTAGCATCAAAATGCGCGATTTACCATTGATGGCGCATGTCTGAGATGATGCGCGAATGCATGTATACCATGCAGGCCTTTCGCCCCGCGATGCACCATGCTGCAATGCAAGTTCCAAACCCTGTCTGTTATCCCGCAAATTTGATTGCACCCCGGTGGCAGAATACAGCCCCCGTTACAGCGGGGTTGGCCGGGCTACAAGCATTCCCCACTTCTGCACGTGCATCTGCTGACGTTTCTTGCAGGACAACCACCCAAGAGGGATCGGTGACGAGAGATCCTCCCTGTTGAAAGATTCCGAAATTGGAACGCAAGGAGGCTGCATTTATGGCATCGCCGATGTCAGGACAGAAAGATGGTGGGTCAATCTGGAGAAGATCCAAAATACCTGTGTCATATTCTTCGCTTTCACGACCTTTGACGTAAATGCTGCACCGTGTGTTTGTTGACGAGGGTTTTGGCTTGTGGATGTCACATTGCCGCAAGGTAAGCTCAAGAGATCCTTAAAAACCTAATTTTTCAATTACACCTGGTAGGTAGGATTTGACTTGGATACTGGATCCCCTTTTGACCGTTGCATGATATTATTTCCCCGTATCAATTCTTCAAAGCAAAACCCAAAAGCGGAGAACAGTGAAGAGAATGCGAATGTCTTCTTTGACGGTTTGGTGTTAGATGGATGTCCTTCATTGAACGAGAAGACCGACGATGACAGGCTGGAGAAGAAGATCAACAGCTCCCATCATGGATTTCTCCGTCATTATGGGACAAAAGCATTATCAATACTATTCCTATCCTGTGTAACGCTGAACCTTGCCCTGTGCATTCCTCTAGTGGTTTATATACGCCAGCATCAGGTGACTTATGATCATTCCACTCATGCTTTGGATTTCTAAACATGAGTCAACATCTAATTTGTGTTAATGCGGATTCTAGCCGGCCTTTCGAGAGACAATGATATCGCTTCTGAATTGGCAATGGATTATGCCACTGAAAATTGGACTCTAGCAGCCGAACTTTCGGACGGCATAGATTTCGACAAACTCTGACAATTACAGTAATCTGAAGCGCCGTGAAGTCAGCTGCAGCTCGTATGCCATATGATGTCACCCACGGCCAACACCTTTCGAGATTTCATGTGGGTCAGGCTTAAAAAACCTCCATGACGCAAGCCTGAAACGTCAGTCACATCTAGACCCAGTAGTCCTACCACCGAGAACAATCTCATTAGAAGCCTATCTCAGCTTGCCTAAGGAACACATAGCAAAGTCTCCTCTAGTGTTCTCTGACACCTTCGTGCTAATGGCATCTCAAAGGTCCGCTAAAGAGGACTCCTACATCTTCGATCGCAGTCATGCTGCAACTTCACGGTAAGCCATTGAGCCATAAAAGTATTTATCCAGGGGAGTATTCTAGCTTACTTCCTCTGTCATAGTCTCAATTACCAGTACTATCTCTGGCATAACGCCGCAGGTTTCAACTTACATCCCGATATTCCTCAGCTTCCACCCAATGCACGAGTCGCTGACGTAGCGACGGGTTCAGGGTATATCTGATTACCTCTCTATTGATGTGTCCCCCTTATGCTCTTGCGATACGGCCGAAGCTAACCTAGTTCATTCGCCAGACTCTGGCTCCTCGATCTCGCATCTTCCCTTCCTCCCACCACAAGCCTGACCGGCCTCGACATTAGTCTGGCGCAATGTCCGCCCCGCGCCTGGCTCCCCCGTAACGTTCAATTTCTCTCTTGGGATTTCTTCACCGAAGTCCCAGTCGACTTGGTCGCGAAGTACGATGTGGTGCATATACGGCTTGTGGCTATAACAATTAGGAACAATGACCCAACGGTTTTGGTCAAAAACCTGGCGAGGCTGTTGAGTATGTCCAAGATCGCCTTTTCGATCAATGACGTGAGGCAGATGTGGACGGATGGTAGACTGAGGCGAAGGCTGACAAGGACTTGTATAGAGCCGGGTGGCTTCCTGCAATGGGACGAACTCGACACTCCCACTGCGCATGTCACAGTTGCCGCCCCAGATTTGGAGACCGAGGCGCTGGAACAGTTGCGTGAACTGGTGACCTTGCCAAGGAAAGGGCGGAATGGCGAGTATGGACCTCTTAATGACAAGTTTCTCCGATTAATGAGAGCCAGTATTGATCACTGGTTTGCATGCAGAACACTCCTAGGGCCCCGAGACTGGATCGAAGCTCTCCCGGAGAACCTGGAAAGGAACGGGTTCTGTGACGTGCAGAAGCACAGTTATTGCGAAGCACCGCATATGAGTGTATTTTGGGTTGACGTGTAAGTCTAGCTGCTCAATATCCGCACAGTCCTATTGGGGCATATCGCCCTCTTCTCCCACTATAGATCACCCGAGCAAAACGGCCTTTAAGTTATTGTCTGAAATCATCTTTGAACTGCAGAAGTTCCATCAATCGTATGGACCATCACAGCTAATGGAGGCAGATGGGTTCTATCTGCTGAAGAGATCGCAGACGTTATGCTGAAGACAGATGACACGGTAGAGGAGAGACAGCTAAGAAGCATGGCGCTTAAAGCATCAAAGGAGAGTGATGCTGGAGCGGCGATAAGATATAGTAAGATGTCTGTTGTTGCGAGAAAACTGTGAAGAGCGTAAGACTGATTGTACTCGTCTCGGTTTGTGACTTGCTGAGGACGAAAACGGAAGATCATTGATATCTCTTATGGCATTTTCGTTTGGCAGAAGAGCTTTTAAAACCTTGTTTAGGATTAGGACAGTCGTTAAACTCAGGCTTGCCACATTGATTCTATGGCCCTTCAGGCTCGTGCCTCTGCCGGGAGTCATCCATTCGGCTACTAACTTAGAGAAAGTGCTGATGTCCTTGTATATAGCCTGTGAATTCCTCGGACGTTCTTGAAAGGCCATGTTGAAAACAGAATTTGTGCCCATCGATGTCGAGAACATCCGCTCCTGGCCGTGAAGTGGACCCGAGCCATATCTTGCAAAAACGCCACCCCGCTCAATTTCTGCTCGTGGCCCACAAAAATAATAAGTAGAATTATTACTTAAAGACCCTTTTCACTTGTTCTCTTGAACAAATCAGCCAACACAAAATATTACTCACTGATCTTTTGACCTCGAACACTTAAGTATCTAGACATCGATTGACTTCTCCATCCCTACGGTCAATTCATACGAAACTACATTTGTACGTCTCGTGAAGTATCCCCTTTTATTTGGATTGTTCGTGCACTCAATGGTGCGCTAACACATCTGGGCCTGTCGATACAGACAAACGCTGAGACATACCGCATCAATAACAGCCATCACGCCGACAAAAAGCAGGATACTGCCAGCCACACTCAGCTACAAACATAATACGCTCAGGTAACAAGTCTACGGCTATCTAGAGAGAGTCTGACTATTTGATTGGTCTACAGCTACGTACAACATCGAAACACCCAGCCGAAGCAGACAGAAGGAGATGAACTTGTTGGTTACCCCTCGAGGGAGGATTTAAGCCCCAACGCCACGACAAGGCCAAGTCCGTGTTGGGGAACAAATATGCGCACAAACCAGCAGTAGTGTAAGGCCGGCCGCACAACCCCGAAGGGTGAACAAAAAATTGGGTACGAGTACTGTGCACTGGGTGCTGTGTACCACCTTCTACCCGAAAGCAGAGAGAAGAAATGCACAAGGCCAATCAAACGGTTCCAAAAATTACTGTCAGACAAGGAATGCAAGAAGCACTTTCTACACCAACAAATAGTAAACTGGTGGAGGGGGACCTACCTTGGCGGCATCGCCGCCTATGGGGAAAAAAGAAAAGAGCAAGAGATTGGGCATCGCAGGGAAATAAAGCTGCCAAGGGTCTAAAAATCTTGCTGACGAGGTAACAACACTCGAAGAAGAGGAAGGAGCAAGATTTGGGAAGTCGCAGAAGCCGGATGTGGGCCGAAGTTCGAAAGGTAGCGAAACCGCGGAAGTCAAGGACCGATTGAGCGTGAACAAAGTCGCAGCGGCGAGGCAGTAGCGAGCCATGGATCACAATTACAATCTTTCGAAAGGTCCCAGCAGTTGCAACTTGCGGTCACGGACATAACACACCAGTTCCTATGTACAAAAAATACCGCCCACACCAGCACCTGGCAAACGAAGACGAAAGCGCTGGATATCACTTGAAAAATTCCAAAGCAACAACTGAGCTTCATAGTGAAGAGTAAGGGCGATCATACAAAGCTGTATGCATTGTGTCTATGTCCCTTCCCTGCCGTCGCTGACTGAAAGACCATAAAAGGATGAACAAAGTCCCTACCGCAAGGCAGCAATATGCCATAAACCAAACAACAATCTTTGAGGAACAGGGCTAGACAGCAGTGAGTGGAATCCGTGCGTTGGTGATCAGGTCTTCGCATATTCGCTAATAGATAGTCGGTAGGCAGACTGGAAAGGGGACACGTACGTTAGGAGACAGGCCCAAACAGGGGAAGTCTCCCCCTTCTCGTTGTCACACCTAGGCAGCGAGGGGGGCATCGCTGCCACTGCTTGCGGTGACAGCGGAGCCTCTTTCGCTCTCCGACTATGGCTTCCGGATACTCAATGGGATAGAGAGCATAAGAGCGCAGGAAGTGGAGGATCGGTCAATATTCTGTCCTTGGCCAAAGAGATGGATTCAAAGAAGGAGGTCATCAACTATTGAAGGCAACGTAGAAGCGGACAATGGCACCCAGAAAGTGGGACAACGAAGAAGTAAAGTATCGCCTGAAGGGAACAGCAATCCACGTCCGTCTTTTGGCTGGCATCATGACGCAAGGAGCGGGAGCACGAAGATGATAATGAGCGAGACATGTTGGGTGCGTTTATGCTCACCTTAATGCCAAACTTACATTGTGTCAAGCGTGGAAAGGGGATACTCACTAAGGTAGTCGTCACCCGCCTAACAGCCTGTTCTTCACACAGCAGACTTCTCCCACCCCACATGAAAATATATGCAAAAAAGAAATAATAATATACAGCAACCTGGATTCGCTGGTGGTCACCCACCCAACTACTAATAGGTCGATCTGGAGCTTGACTTTGGCAGAGCGGACGGGATGCCGTGTTTTCTTCAGTCTGTGGCCGTATATACTGGGTAGACGCGTAAGATAGTATATATCCCAACATTTTCGAAGGGTGTGTACCATTGGGACAAGATTGGATTGCAAGTGAAGTAATAATCTGGGATGTCAGATAGGGCAACGCGTAATAACAAGCGCTACCCGACACTATAATAATCTAGCTTACTAGCGCAATCAGCCCAGCAATTGGCCGCATTAATAGTTCGAAAACTTCGCTCCTGACTGTATAGATATAACGCGTAGGCGGACTACATTACTGGTATTCTTCCCAACTTCATGGATTATTTGAACCACCCACACAGTAGGCCATTTCTATGGAACGCTCCAGCTTTTGCACAATGCTGCAACAACTGGCTAGAGAAACTCCGAACAGGCATGGCTGAGTCTAAGATACGCTTCCGACAAGTAAAGCCGCAACACCTTCCTCTTCGCTCCTCACTGTAATTTTCGTAGTAACACCGCTTTTTGCCGAATAGGCCATCTTCACCAACGCGGCAACCTTGCCACCACCCAGCGTCTTCCCATATAGCTTTAGTGTATGAGTACTGGTGGAAAGGGTAACATCTGTCCCATCAAGCGGTTGAAGTGACAGAGCTTTGGTAATCTGCTCGGTTGCATCTGTTGAAGATCTTTTAGGCCTGACAAACAGACGGTGTTCAAGAAATGGAGAGACTTACCTGCTATGCTCTTCGTGCTGCTCAATTGCAGCGTCTCAGAAGCCTCTTCACCATTCGCACCAGTCTGCTCCCAAGCATGGTCGAAGCTTCCGGCAAAAGCAGGTAGCACATAATCGCTACCTGAAAGCTCCAAGTCCTCGACCTGATACTCATCCTCGTAGCCACTCTCATCTGGTTCGCCTGTGGTGGGATCTATCTCCTTGCTCGTGAATTTGAGTACATTTGTGAATGAAGTGACGGGGTAAGCCACGTCGGCAGATTTCTTGAAGCTGACGAAGACGGTTCCCGGAACGTCTGGGGTAAGCTTGGGTACTGGAATAGTGAAGTCCTCCTCCAACGCTTGGTCTTCTTCTTCCGCGGGTGTGGCGACAACCGAGACTTCTTCGAGCACAACCTCCGGCATGGTATTCTTGATCTCGTACTGTAGCACGAGATGTTCTTTGTAGATATGCTTGATGACACTGACAACATATTCGGTTTCGGATTCGGTAAGCTCGACCGGGGCTGACGAGTTGAGTACGTTACCGTAGGCTTTCAGCTCTGGGATTTGCATTAGTCGTTCTGTGTGCTTCTGTGCGGCCGCGAGAGCAGCAGTAGCACTATCCGCAGTGCCATTAGTCTGCGTCTTCTTGGGCCCGGTACTTGGCGCCTTTAGTGTTGGCGTTGCTGATGTCAATTTCTTGGTCCTTTCTTCTGCGAGAGCTTGCTCATGGCTGACTACTGGAATTGTTGAGATGTCGAATGCGGTAGCAAAAGTAGCTTTATCGTCAGCTGTCACATACATGACGAGCTGATGTTCGAAAGTCGATAATGAGAACATCGAGTCTACCCTCATAGTAAGCGCCATTCCGTAGAATTCTGGCGAACGTACCATTCTTGATGAAACGGTTAGCCATCTCGTCCTCTTCATTCATCAATCTCAAGTTTAGAGCGGCACGATCTCGAACTTCGTCGTCCGTGTCATCCAGGCATCTGGTAAGAAGCACAGTAACACTGCGCTTTACTTCTGGGTCCTTCTGCCCTACACCAAACTTCGCCAGCGCCGTGACTGCGGCAGCTCTGACTACTGCATTCTCGAGGACTACGCGGTTGTAGATGTAACGAATGTATTTTGTAGGATGTGGTGTTTTGGGACCTTCGACGCCGAGCAGATGTAATATGCGCACAGCTAGCTTAGTGAATTCGCAGTCCTCGATGAACTCGCAAAGATGAGCAAGGGCTGACATCATCAGCACAGGGATAGCTGAAGCGTTCAGGAGACTCACCCTCCTCCTTACTGCCAGGTACAAATTTGATCAGGTCAAACATACTCTCGACGACGCTCCTCTTGAATTCATAACCTCCCTCGTCACGTAGGATGCCGCTCAAGAATGTCAGCATACCAGCTTGCTTACTGGGGAACTTCAAACACAATGTCCTGATCGCCTCGACAATGGTGATCTTGAACTCATCAGTAATATCTGCCATAAAGCCAGATATTTGCTTCATTAACCGGTCTACACTGCCTTCGTTGCCGGTCTTGAGGAGAGTCGTGATGGCGAACGTAGCTATTGATCGGTTGGAGTTCGAAATTAGAGTCTCGATATCGGGGTTGCAGCTTTGGACAGACTGCGGCTTGAAAGAAGCAACATTATGTAGAATCCGTATCGCAGCAAATTTCGTAACAGCGCGTGGTGAAGTAAGGAAAAGTTGTAGGGTGTGTATGGCTTGGGTCATCTCAACGTCGGTGACATCATGAAGACTACAGATAGCTTTTGCAGCTTCAAAGTTGACCATTTCGGCCTTATGTCGAAGCCAACCATCAAGGAGCTGTAACATAGGTTTCCGTAGACTGGCGTCGTCTTCAATGAGCTTCGCTGCCAACCTGACCAGCATGACTATACCTGCAGGGCTTTTCACGACCCCTGGAGACCCAAGTTGCTGCACCATCTTAACCAGTGCCATACGATCATGCGACCTCATCTGGTACAACAAGCCAATGGCGTGGTATTGATTCATGAAATGAGTGCTCGGTTGCAGTGCATGCTGGCTTCCCGAGGTAGAGAAGCCAAGAGAGAAACCACTAGACGATTTGGAAGAGGATGCAGCTTCCTGTGTTTCACTTTGCCATCGTTTGACTACATCTCGAGCTATAGGGAGGAGATGGTAGGATGAAACCAGAGCTGCGGACGAGACGGAGGGATTTTTGTCGACAATACAATTTTTGATCGGCCGCTCAATGGCGTGGACAATCGAAGTCTAATGTCTGTCAGTATCCTCGCCCTCGGATCGTCTGTGTATCCTACATCAATGATCCGGCAAAGCGCTCGGATTGCGTTCGCCTTGTATAAGACGTCACTTCCCACGCCGGTGTCCTTCATGATACTCTGCGTCATCATGATAATATCTGACGCGGAGCTCGCCAGCTCTTTAATTACAAGATACATCATCTGGCGGAGCGAGGGGTCTTTGTTCTGGAAGAGCTTCGAAATGCCAAAGAAGAGGCTTGTAGCTTCGTTGGAAGGGAAGGACTCGCCCGTAAATATCAAAAGAGCGATCTTGGTGAGAAGTATGCGGCATTTTCGAGGCGATATGGGTGAACTATTAAAAAGTCGGGCTGGTGGTATACTGTAAGTCTTACGTGGCTGTTGAAGGGTGGAGTGTTCCTACCTTCTTGAAAGACGGCGGTCCTGTCTACCTTGACAATCGCCTGGTCGGCATCCTCATCCTTCTTGCTGTAACTCATATTGGGTACTAGCCAGTCCCGACGCTACAGCTTTTGTGTTGCTATCCCACAATGGGATGTTGTTGAAGCTCGTGATGCTTGTTTTATGGCCGACCAAGAGCTACCACATTGTGAAAGCTGAGCCAGTGTGCGCCTGCTGTAATCATGAATGGCTGTTTTTTTCAATACCTCATCAAAAGGACCGAATGGACTGTTATAGTCTGTCTGAATTATGGCATACACACAGCGCCAGATCTCCTGTGGTCGTTTTAGTAGCACTTCTATGCTGACTAATCAGATACCCACAAAAATGCGCAACAACCGGCGATGATTGCTCCTTCACCATTTCGCAATGGACGCGCCTGTAAATGTTCCCGTGGACGACCCAAATGCTGATACTGAATGGTATTAACCTTCGTTGATCCTGCTACGTATCAAATGCTAACATGGTCTCGCTCAGGAACGACATCCTCCGCAAGCACGGGGTGATCCCGGAGAAACCTCCATCTCCAACACCTATCATTCAAGAAGCACTACTGGAAGCCCGAAAGCAAGCCCATGAGAATAGGCTTGAAGACAAAGACCTCGACGAATTGAACGAATTGGAAGATGATGAGGACGAGGCTTTCTTGGAGAAGTACCGGTTAGGCCCGACAGGTTCCATGATCCTACGGAGTTCTTTCTAAGCAGATGGCATACAGTAACCAGCGTATGGCGGAGCTGTCTACGATAGCCACAGCAAGCGTTTTCAACCAGGTCTACCCTCTACAAAAACCGGACTATGCAAGGGACGTTACAGAAGCTTCCAACAAGGCTTTCGTTTTGGTTCATTTGACTTCCTCACTCGGCACGAATATCGAGTCACGACTGTTGACGGAGTTGTGGCGGGAGATGGCACGAAAGTTTGGAGAGATCAAGTTCTGTGAGATGAGGGCGGATCTGTGTATTGATGGCTACCCGGAACGCAACACACCTACAATTCTAGTGTACCGAGATGGAGATGTCAAGAAGCAGATTGTAACGTTGCGAGAGCTCAGAGGGCAACATACTGCAATTAAAGGTATGCATTGCAGTGGCAGGTTGCTCTTGCTCACTGGCTTAATGACTAACGAAATCTTGGTGCAGATTTGCAGGATCTACTGATTGGCGTTGGTGCTATCAAGGCAAATGACCATCGTGTTGTCAGCTCGGCGCAGAATGACCGCGAGGAAGCATACAGCTCCATTCGCTCTGGCGGATCTAACGCAGCAAAGGACAATGATAACGATGATTGGGATTGAGGACAATCTCTAAGCCAACTATGGTGAAGCGTTGTCAGGCGGGCCGCTGCTGCACGCAGACCTGTCACTTTCTGATGATGCATATCGCGAGGGTTCCCCACGCGATATTGCTTGCCGAATTTACGGGTATATCTGCAGGGTCACATGATTACTCGAAGCTGGTGGCGAGTCTGCCCAGGTCCACGGTGGGGGAATATCTGGTCGAGACATCGGAGTCGGTGCCAAAAGACAGTCCTGATCCGCTTAGTGAGCCGAAACAAGTCATAGTGGCGGTTTCCAGAGGCGAGGGTGACGTTGGATCTCGAACAGTGATTGAATTTACCTACCAAAATAGCATTTGGTTCTCGGTTCTCAATGCTTGAGATACGCCGAGGGCAAGTTTAAACGCGAAAGAGACACTGATTCCGGATCGTTGTCGTGGTGTAGTGCCAGACGCCTCGACGCGGCATGAGACAATGCTCATTGCAACCACAGACGGCCAATAGTCGCGGCTGCGTAGATAGGCGTTCCCGGATCAGGGGAGGAAAGAGGAAAGGGAATGCTGTTGATTTGACAAAGCCCACCAATCGAGAAGTTCATTGCAGTTGATTTGCTTGGATCTTGACCTTGACCGCCTCTATGACCGTCGCCTGTCATGTTAAGGTTGTTCAAGCTTCGCAGCCACCAATCACATGACGGCTAACGCACGTGCTAATATAAGGTACAGGCATTACAGGAGGGTGGAGGTACGTTAGCATTCGCTTGTTCCTTCTGTTCCCTCCGCTCCTTCTGCAAGGCGATTTCGAACGCGTGGTGTTCCGTATGTTGGAGTGTTCGAGGCCATGTTGGTGCCATCAAAGGATCCTCCCATCGGCTCCACCCCATCACTAGGGCCTTTAGAAGGTAAGTTCGCATGCAGTAATCCAGTGGTAGCGTAACGTGTTTCATTAGGTTCACGTATTTACCTTAAATAGATCAAATCCTTCAAGAAGCTCACTAGAAAACACTTCACCAAGTAGCTGCCCCCCTACCAATGTGACAAGCACGCACCCTGCATTCATGTCCCACGGTCCCCTTTTGAGAATTTGGACGGTCATCCCTGTTTAAAGGGAGGCGGACGTTACACAGATAAAGAAGAGACCAATCGCCAGTGCTGCAGGGCAAATAATCCTGATACACGCCGCGGCTGAAAATTACTACTGTACGGAGTACGACGATCTTTTATCAAAGTTACCCCTCCATGCGAAGGTACTTAGTACGCAAGCCTTGCCTGATAAATCGCTCCTACCGCCAGGCACAGTCTTTGCAATCTTCCTTCCTTCGCGTCACTCTTTTTTTCCGGTGTAGCATACTATATCGTCAATCATGGATTATTCGTCATACTACGCTCCTCCGACCCAACCTTATCCCTTCTTTAGCCTACCAGGGAAGCCAGAACATCCATATACCCCGCAAGACGAACCCCAGCATAATCCTCTCGTAAGCAATAGCGCGGAAGAACGCGATTTTAACGCGCTCGATCAATGCTCATCATGGTGCAGGACGCCTTCAACGACCCTAATGCCTTTAATCATTACTTCGAACAGCCTATCCAATACAATACCAATCATATAGTGCCACCTCCCCCAGCCTCGCCTCCTCACTCCATACATCGGCCGTCTGTTTCACAAGCATTACCTTATGAGAGCTCAAACTCGCTAGCGAGTGAAGTTATCGTTGATCCAGAATATGATCAAGCTCCAGGTCGTGGGAGCAGCGATGATGACAAAGATAACCTGACGCCTGCTCAGAGCCGGCGGAAGGCCCAAAACAGAGCAGCGTATGAGAGTCGTGAGCCTGTTGTCAATCTGCTGTGCTAAAAGGAGTCCAGACAACGAGCATTTCGAGAGCGAAAAGAAAGGCATGTCAAAGACCTTGAGCTAAAACTTAAGTCCATGGAATCCCGCTCCACAGACCTGATGTCGGACAACGAGCGGCTGAAGCGCGAGCTCGACAGAGTCGCCACGCAGAATGAGATACTACGTGCAACAGCTACGCCTTTAAGACTACAACATCAAGAGCCGTCCCGGCCTACAGGCATTGACCGCGCATCGCACAGCCCGGACATTGTAGCTCCTGGACGAATGAGCTATTCACCATCTACTTTTAACGCTACCTTCGCCGACCATCATGCACCTGGAGTTGATCCCAACCAACCAATGTCACATCGTATCGCTATATCTGCCACAACGGGCGAACGCCTGCTTTCAACAGGAGCTGCGTGGGATTTAATACAGAATAATGAACTGTACAGGACTGGCTTGGTGGATATTGCGGAGGTCGCCGATAAATTAAAGGAGAGGATTACTTGTGATGGTATTGGACCTACGTTTGCAGAGGCAGATGTTATACGTGCTATTGAAGACAGCGTAGGCGCTGCTGGCGATGAATTGATTTGAAGGGCAATTATAAAATTTAGGACTTCTATCTATAACAATTTAGTGTACTATATTTATGATTTATAGCATGCCAGACACACTTCAATTATAACTTTCCTTCTTTCTGAGCTCATGTGATGACGAGCATGGTGCCGAGGGCGATGGGTGACTATGACTCGCTTGTGAGTCACCGCGTAAACAAATATTTTCGGACACTTCCACTCTCGTAACGTTTACCCCAAATATGATGTCCCAACCAGAATCAAGTCTGCCCGAAAGGCCAAAGGGCGAGCAAGGTGCTGAAGGAGCAGCGCCCAGCAAAAGCGCTCTTAAAAAGGCTGCAAAAGAAAGAGAGAAGGCGGAAAAGGCTGCAAAACGACAGCAGCAGGAGCAGCAAGAGAGGGAGAAAGCCGCCCAAAACGACACAGCCTCACATTTATACGGTCCCATGTCCTATACGTCTTCTTCCGTTCCAACGGGCCAGTACGTTGAGGATCTGGGTGATCTCAATGCCGTTGAAGAGAACACAAAAGTCACCATAGAAGCCAGGGTGTACAGCACGCGCAAACAGTCAGCGAAACTTAGTTTTCTTGTCATTGGAGAAGGTGACCACACTATTCAAGCTGTTGTTGCGGAGGGGGGCGAACAGAAGATTTCTAGGCAGATGATAAAGTGGTGCGGCGGCATCAACACAGAGTCAATTGTACGGATCACAGGGCTCGTTAAGAAACCATTTGAGGAAATTAAGTCTACTAGCATAACGAAATATGAGTTACATGTTCAGGAGATCTACATGGTCTCTGAGGCACCGGAGCAATTGCCTATACAACGGAAAGATTGCAATCAACCTCCACCAACCGAGGAAGAAGGCAACGCTGAAAAGGAGGGCCTCATCAACGTGAGCTTGAAAGGACGGCTTGACAATCGTGTCATTTCTCTACGGGCTTCCGCACAGCAGGCAATTATCGAACTACAAAGCGAGGTATCATTCCTTTTCGCGGAGTATATGAGGAGGCATAAATTCAAATGGATCCAGCCTTCATATCTGGCCGGCGCTGCAACGGAGGGTGGCGCTGGAGTTTTTGAGATCAAGTACTTTGAGACTAAGGCATACCTCACGCAGAGCCCGCAATTCTTCAAGCAAATGGCTATAGCTGGTGATATGAAGAGGGTATGCATCAATGGGCCGGTATTCAGGGCAGAGAACTCAAACACAAAGAGACATCTAACAGAGGTATACGAACGTGCTCTCCCTGTGTCCTTTGGAACTGACTAACCAATATCCTAGTTTACTGGCCTTGATTTCGAATTGACCATTCAAAACCACTACCACGAAGTCCTCTCTTTTGGCGAACAGCTTATGATCTTCATCATCCGCGCCCTCCAAACCCGACCTGAGTGCCAACACCTCGTCAACATAATCAGAAAAGCCGGCTACCCAGAAGCTGGCGACTTCCAGCTTCCGCCAGGTGACGAGGCCGTCCGAATCACGTTCGCCGAAGCCAAGAAGATGCTGAAAGAATCAGGCTACGACATTGGCGAAGATGAGATGGAAGACATTGAGTACATCCCCCTCCACATACTCTTCCCCTGCCTGAACACTCCGGCCAGGCACCCAACTAACCGTTCTCCCCATCCCAGTACCCCCCAGGAAAAAGCCCTTGGCGCCCTAATGCTCTCGAAATACCACACAGACTTCTACAGCATAGACAAATATCCCCGCGCCCTCCGCCCCTTCTATACCCATCCTGACCCCTCAAACCCTCTTCTAACAAACTCCTACGACTTCTTCATGCGCGGCCAAGAAATCATGAGCGGCGCCCAACGTATCCACAATTATAACGACCTGTGTCAGAGTATGCGAGACAAGGGGTTGGATCCGCTAGCGGAGGGGTTTCGACACTATACGGATGCGTTTCGGTATGGATGTGCGCCGCATGGGGGGGGTG
>NAPT01000703.1:0-14996 GCA_002927785.1 Cladonia uncialis
ACTCCGATGGAGACCGTCGCGTGAGACAAGCCAGTGGAAAGTACAAAAGCAGAAAGAAGAATGGGAAGAGTGGCGGGGGGGGGGGGGGGGGGTGGGGGAAGAGGGGGGGGGGGGGGGGGGGGGGGGAAAGAGATGAGATGATAGGAAGTATGGAAGGGTTGGGTTGTAAAACACAGCGAGCCAGGTTTTCACATCGCACTGATCCGGATCGCGCACCTTGATGCCGTACATAAGTTCTCTTATCGAAGGGGGAAAGGACATGTTTTCTCTCATCAGATATGCTGTTGGAGAATTGGAGAAAGATAGGATATGACCGTGTCGGACTATCATGACAATCCCACTTTATCGCCGAAAGATATTAATTGAAGCTGTAGCAGCGCGAGCTATGCATGCATAGGATAGATATGAGAAGTCGCAAACCCCGCATAAAATTACATTTTCCTACAGACTTCTTTCTCCACCCCTCATCATCCTCTCTATTTCCAACCCACTAAAGTTCTTCTCTCCACCTAAAACGTACTCGTTGCTAACCGACTAGCGGCATTCTTCGCATCGACCCTATCATCATCCGGTTCCTCCTCCCTGACCCCTTTCAAGCTCCCCGCTCCACTAAGCGCTCTTTTCCTTCCTCCCCCCTCTCCATTGACCTCTTCCTCCTCCTCCTTCACACTAGCCGGGAACCCACCACTCACGCTCCTATCCAACGCGTCGGGCCGTCTAGGCACACCGCTCCACGCATCACCTCTCGGACCCTGGCTAGACGCCATGCTTGATCTGCGGATGACGGGGTGGGCTTCTCGGCCTAGGCGGGAGAGGCCGCCTGTGGAGTCGATAGCACGGACGTCTGGGCGGACGGCTTCGAGGGTGGCGAGGGTACGGCGTTCGGCTTCTATTTCACGGAGGACGTACTCGCGGATGGAGACGCGGAGGTCAGCTGCCGTCCGCGCGAACCAGCGGCGTTTTTCTTGGAGGAGGTTTGACGTGACACGTTGGGTCTTTTGGGCGAGGTAGACTTCATGGGAGCGGGCTTCATCCAGGGCTGAGATTGCTTCATCGACCTTTTCGCGGCGCACAGAGCTACTAGCTTTGAGGCGGTCGGCGGCGGCGAGCTTGGAGCGGGTGGCTTGTTGGGCGGAAAGGAGGTCGCGGAGTAGGATGTGGCGGTTCGTGAGGGTTTCTTTGACGATGAAGGCATCGGAGGAGTGGTAATTGAGAGGGTCGCCGAGGGTGGTGGCTTCGGCGGTACCTTGGGCGGCATGGTAGTCACCTGTTGTTTGGATTATCTTGCCGAGTTTGCGATAGGCACTTGCGAGGCCAGGGTGGGTTTCTTGGACGTGCATTGAGCCTAGCTTGACGCCGAGATCTGATTCTGCAAGGCCAAGTCCTAGCACATGTGAGCAACGTCCAAATTACCACTTCGGACTCTTACCTCGTCGTGCCCGGACCACTTTATCAACCTTTTGACCTGTTTCCATAGTACCAAGATAGAATTGCTTGACTATTGGCCGAGCATCATGCAACTCAGGGGTGTCATCCGGCGGTGGTGCGAATTGCTTGATAACCTTTCTTCGTACACCTGTAGCAGGCTGCTTCATCCGTATCATAGGGCTATAGCCAGCGTCACTTTCAACAAAAAATATCATCTCATCGTCTCTCATGAGTACATCATTACCACAGACATAGTTTAGCCACCTTTGCATGGCAGCCTTAGTCCGGGCTTCATCTTCATCTGTCCCCGCACCTGCAGAGGTTAATGCTGGAGGTACTGCTGGTACGAAAGCTTCAGGATTTGAAGAGATCAGATGTTCTGCTAATTTCACAAATTCTGAGTGAGTGCGTTTAATGTCTCTGACTTGTGTTGTCCGAAACTTCGGAAGGTTCGTCTCCGTTCTATGTCAGCCTCCAACAATAACCCCTAGGCGCTCCGGTACTTACGTGGACATCGAATCTTATAGCAGGATCCTTCTTTCCCGTTCGCTCAAGGCCAGTAATCTTAGCTTGTAGCTTGTATTGCGGCGGTCTTTGCCCCGCACGAGCACCCTGATGGTATCTGCCAGGTCCTGGGCCCCTTTGATGTTGTTGCGCATGGAGAGCTTGCTGGTACCGTTCCTGCTGTCTCTGTTGGTGTATCTGTTGCTGGCGTAGCTCTTCTTCAGTCAACGGAGGTCCCTGAAATCGTATATCTGGCACGCTGGAGGTTACTGTCCGTGTAGGGGCTCGCGATGCGCCATTGGGATGGGGAGGAAAGGGTTCTTCGGGGAGAGAAGGGCTCAATGGTTCAGGTTCATTGTCGCTTTCTTCTCGGTATTGTTGCTGGTCTGGCTCAGATGCAGATGGTGTATGCTTGGCTAGTGGCAACGAGGGTTCGCTTTCGGCTTCTGGTGTGGGGAAATCGGTCCTTGTAGGCTGGGGGGATGACTGCCATGGGTCTCCCCCGGCGGGATGATCAGGATCATTAGGTAACGATGAGTAGTCCATTTGGCTTCTCGGAAGACTTTCAACTTATCGCAGAACGTAGACCTGTATTAATCTGCAAATCTTGTGTGTTGGTGCACTGTTTAGATAGCCCTCTGCTCAGACCACAGGGAGGAAAATGGGGTGGAAAGCTTCCGAGCGATCAAACGAGTGTATCGTGCAATAGGATTAGCCAATATCACCGGGTTCCAGGACTTGCGCCTAATGTTTGCGTACTTGTTCTTCAGTAATACTGCGCTCCCCACTAGCGGAAGCGACGACGACCTCGGGTTTGATGGATGACTAAGCGTCCTACACATAACGCTAGGGTATCTCTCTGGTTTCCATACTCCGTGGTCATTGTCAGCACGATCGGGGTTCCAGCGTTGAGGGCTACCTCAGTTCATGTCAAGTGAATCCTGGATATAGATCTCAGCTCGCTGAGCAGCGAATGCAGTGGTAAAGCATGAACTGATGTTGGTTATCACCTGACCTTTCAATGGACTTTCACCTAAGAGAAGGAGATCCTTGCGGCAGTAACGCCCGTCATTTTACCAAGAGGTTTCAGCCTGATATCACACACACAGACTGGAAGCTAAAAGCTCCAAGTCTTAAAGCTCAAAACTGCCGTCTTCAACCCGGTCCAGTGTAAAGTATACGTCATAGCCTGGTGCAGAGAGACGTCCTTCGCTGTGTCCAACAGAGCTAGCCGTAACCTCAATTCCCATCAGCCACAAAACTTTCCGCATGTTGAATAGAACACACTTGTTAGCCACGCATTCTGGCACTTCCATAGCCTTTCCTAAAGCATTTAGAGCAGTCATGTATACCTTTACGCTACCCAAGAGCAAGCCAGGAGTCCCCGTCAATCTGACCTCAGACCTGAACAAAGACCAACTGCTCTCCTTCCCTGCCTTCAAAACATGGATCAATACACTACAGCACTCGCTGGGCACTCAGAAGAATAAGTCTCATACTTTTCATTCAGCACCATACAAGCTCCGCAAGATCGACATACAAGCCGTCGACTACTTCGGCGGTGAGCGGATTGGGTTTATAAAGTTAAAAGCGGAAATCTCAAATGATCATGGAGAGAGGTTGCCAGGCTCTGTGTTTCTACGGGGTGGCAGCGTCGGCATGATGTTAATACTGCAGCCGGACGACGTGCCTGCCAATACTGAAGATGAGAAGCATGTCATCCTAACTCTCCAGCCTCGCATACCAGCAGGCTCTCTTTCGCTCGCCGAGCTACCAGCAGGTATGCTCGATGATTCAGGCACTTTCTCTGGCGGAGCAGCGAAAGAGATCGAGGAAGAGACTGGCTTGAAAATACCAGCAGAAGAATTAATCAATATGACAGAGCTTGCCCTTCCTAAGAGCTCTTCAGACGACGAAGAGCAGCTGCAGCAAGGAGTGTACCCTTCAGCAGGAGGTTGCGATGAGTTTGTGCCTCTGTTCCTGTGGCAAAAGAGGATCCCAAGGGAGCAAATGAAGGAGTGGCAAGGAAAATTGACCGGGCTGAGAGATCATGGAGAGAAGATCACGCTGATGCTTAGTCCATTGGAGAAGGTATGGAGGGTTGGGGGAAGGGACGCGAAGGTCCTGGCTGGGTGGGCATTGTATGAGGGTTTGAGAAGGGAAGGAAGGATTTGACCTAATGTCAATGAGGAGAAATTACTAGTGCGTCCTGGGAATCAGGGATACACGCCTTTGTCCAACGGCCTATGGTCGGCAGCATACATTCATGGTATTCTGTCAGTCAAAGAAATAGTCCATCTGCCCTGAGTATGTCCAGAATACGCGAACGGAGCACTGTCGTAGCGCCACGATGCAGCCTCGCAGCCTTTTCTAAATCCCAAGGTCACTTACTAACCACCTCAATGTAAATCGTGAGTGTTATTATCTAGCGTACATCGGCAATTGTTAATACACGGAATTTTACCAGTCGTTCGAACAAGGCCCGGAAACGTTCCCGGAAGGTTCCTTAACGAGATGTATCATAATTTTGACTTTTAGTTTTCACGTCGAAGACAGCTTTCACCCTTGCTACCCGGCACAGCCTTATCAACTCCACCCCCAACAGTGCCAAAACACCCTGCTTTTCTGAATTGACAAAAGGGCGCAATGTCAGGAGATCCCAAGGCATCCGATGCCAAAGTCATCTCCACCTCGCCCTTAGTGCGTCCCCGCACTATCTTCATTTTACGTCGCAATTAACACAGCTCCAGACAAACGACGATGCCCGCTGGACCAAACTTGTCCTAACGACCTACCGCGACCCCCTCGGCAAAGAGCGAACCTGGGAATCAGCAGAACGCTCCGTAATCACCCCTTCCTTTTCCACAAGCCCCCAAATCTAACAAACCATCCAGACCCGGCCCAAGAACTCCCCAATTGACGGCGTTGGCATAGTAGCCATCCTCCAAAAACCCACTGGTCCTGAATTACTATTGCAGAAACAATTTCGGCCGCCTATAAACAAAGTCGCGATAGAGGTGCCTGCTGGGTTGGTTGATGCTGGCGAAAGCGCGGCCGAGAGCGCGGTAAGGGAGTTGAAGGAGGAGACAGGGTATGTGGGTGTTGCGGCGGATATTAGTCCTGTTATGTTTAATGGTATGTGCCCTCATCACCTTACAAGTCTTGATATTGTTATATATGTACTTGTGCTGAGATATAGGCAGACCCGGGCTTCTGCAATACGAACCTAAATATGGTGCATGTCACTGTGGATATGTCGAAGCCTGAGAACCAGAACTTGAAGCCCGAGTTGGAGGAGAACGAGTTCATTGAGGTATTTTCTACGCCGCTAAAGGACCTGTATGCGGAGTGCAAGAGGTTGGAGAATGAGGGGTATGCTATTGATGCCAGGGTGGGGACGCTGGCTGAGGGAATTGAGCTGGCGAGAAGGTGGAAGCTGTGATGAATAGAGACTAAGGTACATGGTCATGAGGAACGAAAACACGAGAAGCATACCGCAGCTCGATGCGATGAAGTGGCCTCGCTCAGCATCACTATGAGGCTTGTCTGCTGATCTGTGGACGTAATTTCTAGCCTATGAAATCAAAGCTCGAGCTTAGGCTGGTGCATGGTCCTTCCTTCGGTTACCTCTACCAGCACAAAATTCGGGGGAATGACACAGCCCATTGGCAGTCGACTATTGCCTTAAAATGCCTTACCTTGCATATGGGGGTCCCATGCATGGAACTTTGAAGTGCTATTGGACACCTACCTTACGTTAGCTTACCTGAGGTAGGTGCTCAGTTTCGAATCTTCCTTTCAAAAATGGCTCTGCCCCTCCCCTTTTTATTCCAAGATGTTCTCTATTTATCATACCTTGACGCTCGAGATCTTGCACGGTTAGCGAGTACACTGAGCTTCTTCAATTATATCCACGCCTGAGCAACGTTGACTTACAATTCAGCTCACTCTAAGTCATTGGTCTTTAGCATTCTGCCATTTAGCTTTGAAATATTCTCTTCGATTTTCAGTTCAAACAAATGGCAAATCTGTCATGGCCAACCCTTAGCCCGAGCAATTCAACTACAGCATCTACCACCAATCCGGATCTCGCCGATTCTGTGGGATTCACCGATGATCATGTTGTTACAAACTCTGCGGTAATTCCTACCAATGCTATACTGGTACCCACGGTTTCTGAAACTACGTTATTCTCTGGAGCCGCGGCCACGACAAATCCGGAAGGCTGGGCTTCTGCACAAGGCTGGGACAAGCATCGAGCACTCATTACAGAGCTCTATCCACAGCTTATGCTAAAGGAGATCATGGAAGTAATGGCACTTAAGCATGGTTTCAGAGCAACGTAAGTCTGACCGCGCTACCTACTTCTGATGCTGCTGACTTTCCCTAGGGAGAAGATGTATAAATCAAGATTTACGCAATGGGGTCTGAGAAAGAACGCAAGAAGAAAGGGCGAGGGCGGCCAACAATCAGGACGGGAAAAGCGCCCCATTGACCGCTCTAGGCCTCTCCTAGTGGAGCATGCAGGATACCTCACTCCAACAGTGTTGGCTAAAACTCCACGGGCTATGCGATCATTTACTCCATTTTCCCGACCCGTTATGACGCCGCCGACGCTCGCGATTCCAGAACGTATTCTCGGTGTTATATGGGATTACTTCAGAGGCTCCTTCGAGGCTGGAACGTGGGTATCGAATGGGAACGGATCCAAAAGATGTATTTCTACCAAGCCTATTAAAACTACACAGACTCATCTGAATTTGCTTTACGATCAATGCGTCCTTGCGTGCCGTCTCTTCGACAGGAACTCCTTCCAGGACGCAGGAAAGACATTGGTCTTAGCCACTGCTCAAATCAAGGAGATCCTTCTCGCTGAAGAACCTAGGACTCTGATTACGCTATTTACAACCATTCTTGTTACACACCATAGAGGGAGAGATGAAATAGCGTTTGCTATACTCCGACAATTCTCCGCTATGGCAATGACAGTCCTCGGTGATAGACACCCGATCTGCCGAATCTCGGGGTGGCTTAGCTCGATGGATCCGTCTCGACTTGATGATATTATCGATCGATGTTTGAGTAGCGTAGGCGACCATTTTGCAAGCCTTCTTTGTCCAATGCATTATACAGCACTGGTAGCTCGTATAAATTCTATGGGCGATGGTGGGGAAAGCGAAGAAAAACTGCGAGACTTGTTGGGCAAGTGCGAGAATGACCTAGGGTTGCTCGACCGCCGGACTTTCTTTGTCTGTGTTGAATTGTCTTGGATGTACTATAACAACAATAAGTTCACTCAGGCCGAGGACCTAGGCCAAAAACTCCTCGTCCGCTCTCAAAAGCTTCATTCGACATATCTCAAGCTACATTATGACGCTGAAGGTCTCTTTCTCATAGCACTCTCTCAATACGCTCTTGGAGAGAGACACTCGGGGGAGTTAAATCTACTAGACGCGATTGCATCGAAAAATCAGACATATCCAGGTGGAGCTGCATACTGGCTTTCGATCTTGGAAGAATGGCAACTGGAGCAGGGCCGAGAGGACTCAGCTGCTGAAACGCGAGAGAGGCGATGGAAATTACAGGAGACATTTAAGTCTGATGAATAGTAATTCGGCTCTGCTCGTCCCGCACCCAAACGCACGATGAGTCCAGCGCCTTGACGCTTTATGCTGAGATTAGAAGATGGATCAACATGTACAGTAGACGCAGAGAACTGGCGTATCGGTGCATGATATCTTACCAGATAGATGAGACTAGACAAGACATTGGAAAACCGCTGCTTTAAGAACCAAACACAAGGACCTTGAAAACTTCAGCTGATGTTATAAATGCTCTTTAATTCTTCCCTAGCCTGGGCAAACACCTTCGCTCTAACGCATCGAAATCTCTATCTACAAGCAATCCCAAAAGCAGTCTATGTACACATATATATACACCTCTCCCATCCCAATCCCCTCGCACCATCTCACCCACTCACCCCCTCATCTCACTCCACAATAACGGCGCAAACACAACAACCGCCTTCCAAAAAATGCCTATCCCGAACACCAACCCCCAAGGCCATTTCCACCATGGACTCTCGGCCAGCACAATCCACATCGCTAGTACCGCGACAGAAAAGAAATGGTAGACTAGAACGAGAGGTTGACGAATGATACCAGCGAGAAGACCGACGGGGCCGGAGACGCAGGTGCCGCCGCGCTGGAAGTAGCGGAAGCAGCCGAGTTGGAGGGATCGGAGGTAGGGGTCTAGATACGGTTAGTGGAGAGTGAAGTGAGATGAGGATGGAGGGAGGAGAGAGGGGAAGAGACGTACCATGAGCAGCGAAGAGGGAGTAGAGGGCTTGTGCTAAGATATTGATTACGCTTGTCAGATTCTTCCGTCGCCAGTGGAACCGCTCCATTTGTTTGAGCACAAGTGCCGTATCGCCTAGATCTGGGATGAGTTCTGGGCTGAGGAGGGTCTTCAGAAGTACCACGTCGTTGAAAGCGACAGTCATGCCGCCTCCTGTCAAAGGGTGGCGCATGTTCATTGCATCGCCTAGCATCACCATCCCGGGTACACGGTTGACGGAGGGTGGAAGGAAGGAGTTCGGCATACTCCGTAGCTTGCCTTCGTCGAGGGCTTTGGAGAAAGAGGGTTTCACGCTCTCTGGCAGGGAGGGAAGGACGACGTTGCGGAGGTGGGCTTTCACGCCGCCGTTTTTGGGGGATGCGGAGGCAAGGTGTTCGGGGATGTCAACCAGTGCTCGAGTTTCATGGGTGCCAATTTGATAGAGGAGGACTGGTGCGCCGTCGCCGAGGATGACATGCCCGTGCAAGGGTTGGGGGAGGACGGCGTCTATGAGTTCGAGGCCCCAGAATTTGGATTTGCTGACTACGGGACGGGAAATGTATTCTTTTCTGAATTTGCTGGCGTAGCCGTCCGCTAGAACGGTCAATTGGCCGAAATAGACGTCTTGTTCGCCGTTTGTGAGGGCATTGACGCCGAGGATGTGACCGGTATAGGTGCATTTGACGACATCTGTGACGGTGCTTTCGATGACGGAGATGTTGGGTTCGCTCATTGCTACCTCCCGTAATCTTCGTACGAACCTGCCGTGGTGGAAACTCCGCCCTTCTGGCCGGCCGGACTTCCATTGGGTATCATCACCGCCTGCATTTTCGGGATATGGTATATTCACGCTTTGTCCATAGTATATGACCTGGTAACCCTTCACTACCACACTATCGATTCCCTCTAAGCATTCCTCTAGGCCCAATTCTTTCAATGCTGATACCCCACCTGGTTGTAGTAGCTCGCCGACTATGCGATCAGGTTCCTTTAGCGATCTTTCAAGTAGGATGACGGAGCGGTTGTGTGGCGGTCGAGCGAGAGTGATCGCGAGCGCAGTGCCGAGAATGCCGGCGCCGACGACTAGGACTTCGGATTCGTGATTGAGGATGCGGCGAAGAGCTGTGGGCGAGAGATTTGGTTCGGGCTTTTCGTAGGTCGGTGAATTGGAGGACAAGGATGTGGTTGAGGAGGGCGTGGATTGGGGCGTGTCGTGGATGTAAGGCATGACTGGCGAGGCTTAATTATTCGAGAGAGCAGTCCCAGGTATGCGCAAATGCATTAAAGACCATTATGCGGTGAGAGGGAAGTAGTAGTATTAGAGAGGTACAGTATCATGGGAATCGATTCGTGAAGTTTTGCTTAGTTCTACATAAAATACGCCACAGATCGCCAAGATTTTTGGAAGATCTTCGGTTCGTGCCCAAGCTGCATGAAATACCTTACTTCTTGACTTACCTTCGATTCTCCATTACGATATCATGCTTCTAAAATATGATCCAGGAAAGGAAGACGAAATTGAAGAAGTCGAGGGGTGGGAGGAAGATGACGATGATCCTGATGCTTTGGACGACATCCAATGCTTGCTATCCGAGGTGCTAGATAACATAAACGGAGACAGAACATGGGCTTCCTACGGGCCAATACTGTCTAATATTCCAATTCCAAAACTCCGCCTCAGTCAGAGTAGTGCCATTGGGCTTCCATTGTCCTTAAAGGCCGCTTCAAGAATCAAGAAGCACGCATCACGATTCGGATCAGAACGTAATCCTAGTGTGGACGACGATGATCTGACATGCGCCTTAGACCCTTCTCAATTCGAACTGCGAAATCCCATGTGGCACACTCTCGTACAGAGTGTAGGAATGAAAGCCTCAAGAGCGTTCGATGTTGGTCCGCCTACCATTCAATTGCGCAGATTGACGTTGTCTGGTCCATCTCGACCTCTGAACCTCTGGCAGGAGTACGTCGGATCTTTGCTCTGCTATAGATCGCGCTGAAGTTTCGTTACAGTCCCAATCCGAGTCCAGCCGCTTTTGGGTCGCTGATGATTGTTCTGGTATTCATGTTTACACCATCGCTAGGTCGCTTTTGAGCTGACCTGCTTCCAAGCCATCTCTTCACCAAGGAGGAGATATTGAGCTCACCTACGGCAATGAAAAAAAGCAATTTTCTACGGCCACCACGTCGGAGTTTGGCTATTCATTCATTGCATGGTATGTCTCTGGATTTGATTTCGTCTCCTCAGTCCTTGATATGCTGAACACGAAAGGTTCTCGGATGTTCGACTAGAGCTCAAACCCATATTGTCAGGGCATAGACTACTTATAATGTACGATCTCCACGTCCCCATGGACCAATTAAGGCAGATTCCATCTGCTTCTACGTTGTTAGACCTAGCCACTACGTATCAACGTACGTTGGAGCAATGGTCCAGGTTACGTGGAAACCGTGGGAATTCTAATCCATTAGTAACGTATATTCTCAAGGACAAGGAGGGAGATTACAAACGTTTGCGATTGTTCTATGAAACTCTGAAGCAAAATCATAGGTACAAAGCCAAATTTCTTCAACAGCAATGCATTAAGAGTAAAATCTGTTTCTGGCTAGCCAGAATGTCAACTTCCATTGAGGACCATTCCTATGGTCCATCGGATCTTAACTTCCAGCTTGATAAGATCACGGAACTTGACGGAGTTCCAGTTGTGCAGGGACCTGTTACCATCGGGCGAGAAGATATTGTGGAGATCAATTCTTTCGAGCTTAGAGAGGATGCGAACAACGATTCAGCTTCTAGCGACAATGTGTATCATCTCAAAGACACGGTATGTTATGCTTCGGCTTCTACTACTATTCTCTCTAGTCGACCCAGAAGACTCTCATTACCTTCTCGCCCAACATTATTCGCTTTAAGCGCTGCCCAGTCAGGCTTTTGCAAGCTCACTCTACTTACTAGTCAGTAAGAGAATGGCCCATAAGTAATGCATTGACGATATAAAAACCTGGTGTTTACTGCTTCAAACCCTTGAAAGCCTCAGAAAAAATTCCCTAGGGATTAAAAGCCGACGGCTACAATATTTCAAGGAGCAATGAGTATTGCATTAAGAGGGTTCGCAGCATAGTGGATCCAGGCTTCGTCAAGCGTGCATGACTTATGCTTATTGTCTTGTCCCTGGTTACAGATTTTCGCTGAAGACCGCTTAACCCCATTGCCAAATCTTAAGTCTTTTGTCTCCACTGTTTTAAGATGCCCAAGTTATTGGACCACTGCACTACTCTCTATTCCTCTCTGTTTACACGCAAAAGGTTTCCCTGATCATAGCTCACGGAAAATCTAAAATTACGTATGAGCTGACGCTGATTGAACCCAGGTGTTCCTGCTTCTGCCTGAGTCTCAGCGAATGCATTTTCTAACGGACAACATGAGCGCCGAAGAACTTTACAAGTGGATCGCTCATAGGTTATTCTTGCTTCACTCGTGTATGACTCAAGCCAAAGACATTGGCCAAGCGACGAGCAGGGAGGAGCAACGCAAAGAACTGGCCATCGTGTGTCAACGAATAATTTCCATGGAGCGCTCCAGAAGGCGTAATGAAGATGATAGGTGGCTATTTAGACCAGACGACCGTCGATTGTTCAAGCTGGCCTTGGAAGGCCTAGTCAAAGCCACTCTTGTGGTCAGACAGGTGAACCTGTTCGGACCAGTGGTTATGGAATGTCCAAGTGAGTTGTCACAAGAAATGTGGCGCGACATTGGCAAGGAATGCAACAATAATGATGTTCTCCATGGTGAATACAAGGATAGGTAGATCTTTCATCCTTCATTCGTGGGGCAAGCATTCTAATGTTCAAACTAGACTGGCTATGGCTTTGAGCAAGATACCCACACTCACCGCCCGATATATGATCTTAGAGAGCATCCTTTCAGGATACGATCATGAGATAGTTAAACCCGATGATGATTTACTTAAACTATGGGCGAGAGAGAACATTATCAGCGCTTTGTCAACGCTTAGTCATGCTACAAAAGAGGATGCAAGAACTCTAGCCGCCATCAAACGTAAGTATGGCAAAGACTTTTTGATGGAGAAATAAGTCTCTCGTAAGAAGCGAGCCATTCAGACTAGTTGGAACGAGTAATTCCTTTCGCAAAGATGAATGGAAAAATTCTGGTGTTTGCTGGCCAATTCGCCGATTGCATTTCTTAAGAAGATGCCGCAAAATCCTTTGGCAAGGACGGTGTGCTAGTCGCACTTCGGGAGGTCTTTTTCACCGTGATCCCGCCGTTGGCTATTGATGACGCCAGCAATCGATTCAAGCGACCAAGGCTTGCTCTCGGATTGAGTATCATGAGCGACATTCGCTTTGCGAATCGATATTCATTGACTGGACCAAGAACTGCAAATCTTGTCCGTTATTGCATTACATTTGGCCTCGATTGCGAAGGATGCGGTTTTCTCTTGAAGCTTACACAGAAAGCCTCCGACGCTGATGATCGGGCTGTAAGGATAAAATGAAAATTTTCGAACACAACGTCTAGAGTAATGAGTGGCTACTGACGGATGCCAGTGATGATTATCCAGCTGAGGCATGCCCAATTTCGACGAGCGAAAAGTATTAATTTTCAAATACTGTAAAAGATTGGGCAAAATTCATGTACATGAGAAAGGATCGTAGCGTAAGAGTTTTTCATCTCAGCAGCAAACGAAGTATTACTTTCCTATGACGGACTCATCGAGCACTGCACTTGTCATGAGCGACTTTCGCCCATGTTGGCGGATTTGAAGCAGCGAATTGGCAGGTGTTCACACTATTTAGCCAACTTATGCTCTCTAAGCTCTTAGTCAACTACTACATAAGATCTCAGAATGAATGGGGTTCTTTGAGGGCGTTGTTGTATGAGGTAGACAATGTGCTCCTTGAAAGACGCCGCGTAATGTTGCTAAGGTCAGTACCTATTCCTGTCGCACTAGCCGGACAAGGGAGCTTTGCCGCTTTGCCGCTGTTTCAGGGTCCTCGTTACGCAACACAGCCCCTCTACATGAACAACAACACCTAAACTCTTGTCCTTTCTCTTCCTTTCCATCTACACCTCCATCGAAATAACCTTCTCTTCCCATTACAATCATGTTGCTCCCTTCACTGCTCTCGGTCACTGCGCTTGGAGTGGCTGCTCAGGCTTTCCTGGTGCCTGAGATCGAGATCGACTCCTCACCTGACGCCCATAACTCCAATAATGTCGTTCCAGCGATCATCGACCACAACACCCAAGTCATCAACCTCGACTGTTCAACCTGCCCATACGCCCTTAATAGTGACCGCAATGGAGTCCATGAGTGGACTGCTGATGTTGCGAGCGATCTCGAGATGAAATTCGAGGCTGATGGCAAGGTCCTCAAGTTCAACGGCGTGCCATTCTACCCAAAGTCCAATCCAGGTCTCCCACCACTCCTCTCTGTCTCACAAAAAAAGAAAGATGGTGAGGTCTCGACGATGGAAGGGTATCACGGCCAGCTTCGAATGAGCTACAGCGTGGAATACTCCGCAAAGAAATTTGAGGACCACACCCTAGTCACACTCCTAATGACAGTTATGGGCCTCGACGGCCAAATGGTCAAAGTCGATAACGTCGAAATCAAAGCCATCAAGAGCGATGATGACACCGTAAGTCCACAGCCCCTGCCCCTATTCCCCGTCCGCTCCTCAAGCTAACACACCCCCAGCTATCGCTCCACTCCATAACTCTCATTCCCGCCTCCCCCAATGACCCCGACGCCAAGTGTGAAAATATTCTTTGCCGCTTCTTCACCAAAATACTCACCAATGTGAACAAAGCCAAGGCTACCGCCAAAGCTACCGCCAAGGGCGCCGTCCACAAGATGAAGTGTTTCTGCGTCAAATGCATCCACGCCCTCACTGGACACAAAAACCACCCCCATCCCCACCACAAAGGTGGCAAGCACCCTGGCGCTCCCCACCGCCGCCCAGATGGGACTATGGAACTTCCCAGCCATATCCAATTCAAGCCCAATGTCGGACACAAATTCCATCACCACCAGCACAAGAGCTTCTTTGGCCGCATGGCCATGGTATTGGCGACGACTGTGAAGGTAGTGTTTGTGCCAATCTTGATCGGTGTGGCGTTCGGGATGGCCGCTAGTGCTGTTGGTATGTTGGTTGGACAGGCGATTGTGTTCTTGTGGATGAGGTTCCGTGGGAATAAGAGGGAGACGTTGTATCAGCGCTTGGACACTGAGGAGAAAGATGAGCCGCCTGCGTATCAGGATGTTGCTGCGCAGGCTGTGGAGGGTTTGAGTGAGAAGGAGGTGGAGGCTAAGGCTTGAAGAGTCGAGGCTGGAATTGGGATCGCAGTCGTGGTAGGTGGTAGATGGTGGAGATAACGTTAGGAGTTGGATTTGATTAGAAGGGAGTACTGCTGGGAAGAACTCTACATGTTTAGCGGGTATCTGATTAGTGGTCGCAGCAGGAATTGTCGTTCTTTCGATTTCCTAGACTCCTCAATTAGGCGTTATGCTAGCACAATGTACTCTCATAGAAGCACAACTGTTATTCATGCTACACGTGACTACCCAATAAAAAGCTCATACTACCTACAATGCGTTACTCAAGGGTATCTAAATTGCTATAACTCGTCATAACTTCACTCTCCTAACAACATCCCTTTCTAATCACTCCAACAAACTCTTAACCACCACCCACCCCCCCAC